>JAVXUP010003273.1:0-76516 GCA_033070095.1 Escallonia herrerae | reverse complement strand
GGTTTTTTTTTTTTTGTGTGTGGGGGGGGGGGGGGGGGGGTGGAGGGAGGGGACATGGGACCATGGTTCTTTGATGTTTTTATCTTGTTATTTCTCAAAAGCTAGAAGTTTATGTCATCCTTAATTATTCTTCCTTCATTAATCATTGGATTTGCATCCATGGAATTGTTAGGCACATTTGCTTGATGGTCGGGCTAGTGCTGGAGCAAGTGTTGATTCGGCCAGACAGAATCTTGCAGCAACATTTGTTAATGCATTTGTAAATGCTGGTTTTGGTCAGGTAAGAGTGCTAATTTTCTTCACTGGCTTTCTGGGCGTGGCTGTTTATGTAACATATACTTCCTTTCTGTTGGTGCAGGATAAGCTCATGACAGTCCCATCAGAGGCTTTAAGTGGTGGTTCTTCAGGGAACTGGCTTTTTAAGAACAAAGAACATGGGAAGGCCAGTGCTGCAGCAAGTCTGGTATATGGATCTTTACTCTTGGTTGTTCTATTGTTACAATTATTTGGTGCGGAACTAACATTAATGATTCCCACGTTGTAGGGTATGATTCTGCTTTGGGATGTTGACTCTGGACTTGCCCAAATTGATAAATACTTCCACAGCAATGACAACCATGTCATTGCTGGTGCGCTCTTAGGAGTTGGGATTGTGAACTGTAGTATCAAGAATGATTGTGATCCTGTGAGTTTCAGTTAAAAGCTGTTGGACAACAAATACTTCTATTATATCGGCTGTTTTATTGACGCTTCCCTATTGTGTTCTTTCAGGCACTGGCACTTCTTGCGGATTACGTAGATAAAGAAGATTCTTCTATTAGAATAGGTGCCATAATGGGCCTGGGCTTGGCATATGCTGGCTCTCAGAATGAGCAGGTGACATTTCTGCTTTGCCTTTTCGTGATTTGGTACGAGTTATATTGGCCACATTACTCCATATTCTAGAGGCCCATCAGTGGAATTATACCCGTGTATAAAGGACAATTATTTCGGCAGTGGATACAAGTTTTTTACGTTTGTTATTTCGTCATTTTACTTATTTAGGCGATGTTCAGTTCCATTTTAAGTTGACTGATGTTCATTATTGATCAGATTCGCAGCAAATTAACTCCCATCCTTGGAGATGCAAAGGCATCCCTTGACGTGATTGCATTTACAGCAATCTCGCTGGGCTTGGTATACGTGGGCTCTTGTAATGAAGAGGTAGCCCAGGCAATAATATTTGCGTTGATGGACCGAAGTGAGGCTGAATTGGGGGAGTCTCTCACCAAACTTTTGCCTCTTGGCCTTGGTCTTCTTTACCTTGGAAAGCAGGTAGATAGAGTTACAACCCATGGTGGCTTTTGTTGGGATATGTATAGTTGCTGTTTTTGACAGCTCGCTGTTCTTATTGTTCTGTTGGCTCCATTTTGGTTGAACAGGAAAGTGTTGAGGCCACAGCCGAGGTTTCAAAAACATTCAATGAAAAAATCAGAAAGTTTTGTGATATGACCCTGCTTTCTTGTGCTTATGCTGGGACGGGGAATGTACTGAAGGTCCGTATGTAAACCCAGTCTATATCACTTGGAGGATTCTCGCTGCATGCATCAAATTGCTAATTGCTAGTTGTGAATTGCTTTGTGGTCATAGGTTCAACACTTCCTTGGTGAGTGTGCACAACATCTTGAGAAGAGTGAAACCTACCAGGGACCAGCTGTACTTGGAATTGCTATGGTAGCAATGGCTGAAGAACTGGGCGTGGAAATGGCACTTCGCTCATTAGAGCATCTTTTACAGTATGGAGAGCAGAACATCAGAAGGGCAGTTCCTCTGGCTCTTGGTCTCCTCTGCATATCAAACCCAAAGGTTAGCGATCTTATGATGTTGACTGGGCGGACAACCCTTGCCATCGAAAAATTTAAAGGTGCTGATTTTGTCTAATTTCGTATTAACTATTATTTGATGGGGTTCTTGATCAGGTCAATGTTATGGACACGTTAAGTAGACTTAGCCATGACGCTGACACAGACGTCGCAATGGTATTGTTATAGGTTTTTTAATTGTTGTCAGTACAACTGCTGTTACTGCTACTTGTAAAGCCAAGAGCCTGAAATGTTTGACTAAATGTGTAGGCGGCCGTCATTTCCCTTGGGCTGATAGGTGCTGGAACTAACAATGCTAGAATAGCTGGCATGCTTCGGAATCTTTCTAGTTATTACTACAAAGAGGCCAGCCTTCTCTTTTGTGTAATGCCTCTCTCCCCCTCCCTCCCTCCCTCCCTCTCTCTTATCATTATTATAGAAGTTTCTTGTGTAGGTATAAACTAATGCATTGCCTTGTGCAGGTGCGAATTGCTCAAGGTCTTGTACATATGGGGAAGGGCTTGCTTACTCTGGCTCCTTATCACTCTGAACGGTTCTTGCTATCCCCGTAAGTGTCTTCTAGATAAGTAACTGATCTTCTTACTAGATCAGTCAACCTGTAGAGGTTGTTGCATTTTTGTGTTGTAACTATCACGAGGTTTCAAAGCAAAATCAACAAACTGTGGGCTTATTTAATAGATCCCTTTTCTGGGAAAAACTTATGGTTGTTCCTTATTCGTCTTCTTTGGCTCGAATTGTCGTCATTAATAAACTTCCATTATATTATGGTTTAGAAAAAATTATCGACAAGAACTTCTGTTTTGAGTTTCACTTGGCCTCTATTATATAAGTTTTTTTGTCAGTGCATACTACACATTATGGACTTTGCTGTTAAATTTTATTGATTTGATATAGCACATTATCTCTTAGTGACAGTATTTGATATAATATAGTGGAACATGAGATTTAATGCTATCAACGGGTGTATTGGATTTTTATTGAGTGCAGAGTTAGTAAACAAATTTGCCAGAACTTCCAAACTTTTAAGCATGCCTGTTAATTGATTGAAATGTGTGGGGAAGTGTTTAGAATCTTTAATTTGGACAGATACAAAAGAAGAATTGATTAGAATGGTGGAACTGGATATATGTGCACCAATATAAACAGTACCAGCAGTTGCATATATGACCCTACTTTGGCCCAATGTTTCTTAGCAAGACTATAACTTCTTTATTATCTGATGTTTTTTTGTATCTTTGTGCATTCTTTTCCCTGTTCCCCTCCAGGACTGCACTGGCTGGAATTGTAACCTTGCTGCACACATGCCTTGATATGAAAAACATTATCTTGGGGAAATACCATTATGTTCTATACTTCCTTGTTTTGGCAATGCAGGTATACACGGCTTGAGCAGCTAATTATGACTCGTCATGTTTTCTTATCAATAGAATAGTTTTAACCATTCTATTCTCTTTAATTTTACAGCCAAGAATGTTATTGACAGTGGATGAAAATCTGAAGCCTCTGTCAGTTCCTGTTCGAGTAGGCCAGGCTGTTGATGTTGTGGGGCAGGCAGGGAGACCCAAGACTATCACTGGTTTCCAGACCCATTCAACCCCCGTTCTTTTGGCTGCTGGAGATAGAGCAGAGCTTGCAACTGAGAAGTACTAGAACCTTCTAAAAGCCATTTTTAACACTTAGTTGTATATCAAATGCTAATATTAGCGACTTCTGCAGGTATATTCCCGTCTCACCCATTCTTGAAGGCTTCGTCATCTTGAAAGAAAATCCAGATTATAGAGAAGATGTGTAGTTACATTACCTGGTGCTAATTTGCCGGAATCATGATGGGATGCTGCAGTTCACGTCGGTATCGCAAGTTTCCCAGTAAGCAACAACTTTTGACTGGTTATGCTGTCATAAACAGTTGGTGAATGTTGCTTCAATTTTTTTGACTACTCTATAAGTGCTGATCTTGTAAAAAAAGAACTAGACATTCGTGGTGGTCCAACGGCAAAAATTATGCTATCCATTTTCCTGAGCAATATGTTGGTGCTTGATGTCTCGGAATGTTGTTGTCAATTTTCTTGCAGCACAATTATCATATATTTCCCGGCACGTTGAAGTATATACACTTAATTCTCCACGCTGCAAAAATCTCTGGTTTGTGTTGTTGGAAATTAAGGGAGCAAGTTTTCGATCATTTCTGCATCCATTTGCAGGAGGATGCCTCCTCCAGGGTACGACAGAGGTGTTGTATAGCATTTAGCAACAATAGATTATCATTGAAAGTGTATTGTCCTGCTGCTGAAATTTATAATTAGAGTTTTTCGTCGCTAGCAGTATTTTTTTTGGTACAACACCTCTGCGGTACAATAGAGGGTACAACAGAGGATCCTGATCCCTCTTCTGTGTATTGCTCGATGAGCTTTGGTCCAAGATTTGCTAAATCTCTTCAAAAGTTTTTCTTTTGTATGAAGCCAATGGCAGTTAATCACTCGGAATGCGGTCTAAAGCTCCTCTCTAGGTTTGTCGCCGAGAGTGGCCTTCTAGTGCCGTTTTCTCTTCTCCAATCCTGTTCTTTGATTTGCCAGAGTAAACTGATCAAGTTTATTGGCATATATCCATGGCATAGCTCCGATTAGTAGATCTACTGGCAGCTAGCTTTCTGGTTGCACCTTAAGACATGGGGCTTTTTTGGACGGTTACCCTTGCGTGTTGATGGCAGAACCACGAGGGTGTTGGTTCTGACCTTTCAGCTCCTCCCCGGCATATAGTTCTGAAAGGCCCGGGTTCTCTGATTTTTTTCCTCTGGGTTTGTCAAGAGTTACAAGCTATTTTATTCGAATGTAGAGTGAGAACCAAGCTCGAGAGCGATAGCGTCAAACTTGAAAATACTCGAAGTTGAGAGCGCAATCGTAAATACAGGTTTTAATACTTTTATGCTTTTAGGCCTTTTATGATTTCTTAAATACATAGCAACTACCAAGACTTGCTTTTAGTTCCTTACAAGCAAATTGTAAAATTTATCACGAAGTTGTGGGTTTACAGGTTAAATCAACACAATGGAGACCTAATATGAGCGAATTTGGTGATCTAGATTATGGGTGATGGCCGATAATGATTGGGTTTTCAAAGAAGTCATTTTGATAGACTTCTTTGAAAACTTATATTGTGTCGATTTGTAATAGATCCCCACATCCCCCCTCCCCCTCCAACCGCCCCACCCACAAAAAAAAAGAAATGAAAAAGAACTAACGCTCTATTTGGAACCAATTCTTCTATTTGGAACCAATTCTTTCGGAATTTTAATTTAAATTGGGAATTGAATTTGAAATTAAATACCACTTTTTGTTGTTCGGAATAAAAGGAAGTTCAAATCATAGAATTCTTATTTTGTGTTAGTAAACACCAAGGAAATAGGAAGGTAATAAATTTGTAGATAATTATTTTTTGGATTACGATGAAAAATAATTTACTGTAAGTGGTTTCACATGTGCTAGTGGCACCACATGGCAGTGGTGGCGATGGTGTGTGAATAGCATTGATGTAAGTGGGGGTGCAGTGTATTGACGGTGGAAGTGTAGGATGGTAATGATAAAGTTATGGTAACGATGGTAGTGGTTATGGTAGTATTGAGGTGTAAATAGTGATAGAGATAGTGAAACTAGTGATGAAGATGGCATCAACAACGGTGGTGGTGGTGGTGGTGGTATGGCATAAGAGATAGTGTTGTATTATGGCATTGGTGACAGTCGATAATGACAGCTGTGGTGATGGAGGTGGTGGGGCGGTCTAATGATAATACCGATAGTAGCGATACTAGTGGTACTATGGCGTAACTTATGGTAATGTTGGTGACATAAGTTATGGTGATAGCAGTAGAGACGGCGGTGATGGTGTTGTGACATCGACAACGGTTGTTGTTTGGTATCAACAACGATGGTGGTGAGGCGGTCTAATGATTATAAAGATGTAGTGGTGGCGGGGGTATTTAGGTGTCATTAGAGGTATGTTTGCGATAATAGTTATGGTGGCTGCAACAGAAATCATGGTGTGGTGACGGGCATGTTGATATTGACCGGGTTGATACATGTGCACCAATGGTAATGGTACTGACAATGAAGGTGGTGGTAGCATTGATGACAGTAGTGGTGGTAGTAGTGGCGTGGCGGCATAAGTGACACTGACAATCTATGTAGGGTAATGTTGGCGTAATGGTGATGTAACACGCTTGACAGGTGGTGACTGTGATAGTGGTAGTGGTGTCGTGTCACGTGTAGATAACAATAGTATGGTGGCTATGGTGGGTGTAACCATCCAATGGTAGTGGTTATGGCGGACCATTGGTAGTGATAGTGACGGTAATGTAATAGTGGCAATAGTGGTGAAGATGGTGGTGGTGATAGTAAATGTGGTGTGGCGGTAGCGACAACGAAGACGATGCTGATGGATTCCTTGTTTGTAGAGATTTAGGAAAGGGTAACAGAGGTAATAATTGTTATTAATTCATGTTAATCTAAATCCCTTGAAATCCTACTATTTCTTATCAAATTTCACATTATAAAAGCAAATCCAGTTAATTCCCTTGAAATCCTCCGATTTCTCTTTTTCTTTAATGTTCCAAATAACAAAAGTTGAGTATTTGAAATGAAATTCCACTAATTTCGTGGTTCCAAATACACTGCAAGGGTGTGCTCGATAACTAATTAAGAATTTTAAGGTTAATTTTTTTAATAATTTTCTAATTAAGCGCATTTGATAAATTCTTAACCTTATACTACTTAAAAAATCAATTCCTGTAAAACATAGACTAAAGTTTGAAGTCATAGTGGACTTACTTGATAGTTATCACTTGATTTATTGAACAATTTTTTTCGTAAAAGATTAATAACTACCATAACGCCTCACAATTAAAGGGCAACACCACCTCCATCGCACTAGAGCCACCACCATAACTATTAGAGTTAATTACGCCATTGACCATTAAACTATTAGGCATATTTCATTTTAACCACTGGACTTACAATTGTGTCAAAGTGACCACTGATTTTTAAATTTTGTTCAAATAAGTCCATCTGTTAGGTTCTGTCAAGAACAAATCCGTTAAGTTTCAATTTTGAAGGGTAAAGTCGTCACTCTACCTGTCCGTCGTTTCTTCAGAGAGACATATCGTCTCCTCTTTCTCTGTCCTTCCATCTTCTTCGATTTTCAGAGGGAGATCGTTATTCCTTTACTCGAATAACGATCAATTCGTGACTCTACCTGTTGTTCGTTTTTACAGAGACACACATCGTCTCCTCTTTCTCTGTCCTTCCATCTTCTTTGATTTTCAGAGGGAGATCGTCGTTTCCTTTACTCGAATCAAGTAAAGTCCTCGGAGATAAGAGATTGCAATGGCGTGGGTTCTTAGAGAAGAGGGTACCCATCTTGAAACACACGATCTTTACGGTAAGTTTTTCTATACATTCTTTAGATTTAGTGATATGTTTTTTAAATCGACACGAATCCTGATGTAGCCACCCACACAATCATGATCCATGAAATAATGTTGTTTACACAGATTTCCAAATAATATTGTTTATACAGATTCACAAATAATGTTGTTTACACATACTTAGAAGTAATTTTTATATAGAATGCATGCATGCTGTTATGTTATGGGCTTGTGTCATGCACATGTACAAAAATTTTAAGAAGCAGTTTAGGAGTTTAGATCTTAAGAATGCCATATGGAATGCTGCAAAGGCTCTCAATGCCATATACTTTGGCAGATGCATGCAACAGATAAAAGAAGACTGTGTAGGTGCTTATGAATACTTAGCTAAGATCCCACCCTCTTATTAGGCTAGATCTCACTTCTCACTGAAGACCGGTGTGATCTATTGCTAAATAACTACTGTGAGGTGTTTAATGGGGCCATTGTCAATGCTAGGGATAAACCTATAATTACATGCCTTGAGAACATTAGAAATCAAGTAATGCAAAGGATTGTGAAGAAGAGAAAAGAGATGGAAAAGTGGGATGGTTTGTTGTGTCCCAAGATTCAGGCTAAGTTAGAGAAGTTGAAGTTGAAGTCCTGCCACTATAATTGTGCTTGGAATGGTGGCAGTCTATATAGTGTGAGGGCTGCAAGTGGGGAAGGTTATGTGGTTGACCTGCACAACAAGACTTGCAGTTGCAGAAAATGGGATTTATGTGGAATTCCATGTGCACATGCAATTTCAGCCATTTACAATGACATGGCTAATGGAGGGAATGGGGGTGAACCTGAGCAGTGGGTTGATGAGTGTTTTAGGGTTGAGACTTTTAAGAAAGTCTATGACTACTTAGTGAACCCCCTTAGTGGTCCCAACCTTTGGGAACCAACAAACAGAGGGACCATTCTTCCACCTATATATCATAAGCAACCTGGTAGGCCTAAGAAGCTAAGAAGGAAGGATTGGGATGAGGTCACACAGTCTAAGAGGGGTCTACCTGATGGGGCTGGAACATTAGGAAGAAAGGGAATGGTTATCACCTGTAGCAAATGTGGCAATGCTGGGCACAACAGTAGGGGTTGTAGGGGGCAAGGGTGTCAACCACAGACAAGAGAACCTAAGAAGGGGAATCGAGGTCGGGGCAAGGTCATGGGGAAGGTGACAGCTACAGGTGGTCATAACACTGGGAAGGCGCAGGATGCACTACACAAGGCAGTGAAAAGAGAATGAAGCCTAAGAAAAAGAAGGTGACAGATCCAAACCCCAAAGGTTGGCTACAACCTGAAGCTGGAAGGAAGAAATATCCGGTGAGTTTGAACCTATTTCTTATTAGCCATCTACATTTTGTATGTGAATTACTTATTCCTTAGTTATTTTATGATTTACAAGTGAGGAGAAACAATGCAACTTCTGGCCAACAATGTGCAACAGGAGGTGCAAGTACATCAACTTCAAGCCAAGGAGGAAGACCTACAACAAGACAATTAGTTAGGAGATAACTTGTGTACATGGGAAGACTTATGTTGATACAAACAGCCGGTTGCTTTAGCTGTAGCTTTTTGATTTAGGAAGCATGTTGGGATAGATGGAGTCTTCTGTGGATAACTTATAGCTTTTATGAACATAGTATACTACAGCCTTTTGTTTTATAGCTGTAGGTAGGCAGATTTGTCCTTAGAATAATATTGATGTTACGTTGGTAAAGAAGCATTGACAAATGCCATTTTGAAACAGAAGCTATTATAGTCAACAATGTTCATACATTACAGCTGCTTCCATTATATTCTTTCCATACAGCTGCTTCCATTACATGTTTTCCATTACATCCCAATCAAGCACAAACAAACTCTTAAGCAGATCACACTCTAACATCCATTACATGTACAGCCCTTTCCATTACATTACATTAAAAACACTAACATTACAAAGAACACAAGTCCCCAAACACAAATTGTTACCCAGATCACAACTCTCCAATCTCCAAAAGCAAACTGTTGTTTGCGGTTCTTTTTGACTTGAAGTTCATTACAAAGAACACCCATGAGCACAACAAGACAAACCACAATATCTTTTCCTTCCATTGATAGCTTCTCATATGTCACCAATTGTTCCAGTTTCCCTTCAATTTGCACCATAAGCCTTCGAACCTCCTCAGTATTTCCATTGATCCTTCGTAGCAGTCCAGGTATGACTTGCACAGCCCTTTCACACATGGGTGGATCAATGCAAATGAAATACTCACATGGATCTTCATTTTCAGCTCCGCAAGCCATGAATCTTCTTCCTGGATTTTTTGGGGTCCATGATGTCTTAATTATTGGACTCTTTCGACAGTAGCAACCCATGAAAGGAGGAGTGGATTGGGTTTTTTTTTTTTCTTTTTGTTTGCTGTGGAGGAAGAAGTAGAATGTCTTGTGATGTGGAAGAAGAGGAGGGAAAAGGAGATGAGATGCTGGGCGGGAAAGAATTATGGAGGGAAAGAAGAATGGAGGGAAAGAAGAGAAGAAGAGGGGAAGATAATAGACAAAATGACGTGGTTACCCCTCACTAAAGGGAGTTAACAGAACACCGGTAAGCTCTATTGGATGGAATGACCTTATTTGGACAAAGTTTAAAAATCAGTGGTCACTTTGACACAATTGTAAGTCCAGTGGTCAAAATGAAATATGCCTAATAGTTCAATGGTCAATGGCGTAATTAACTCTAACTATTATATTACTTTTGCCACCACTACCACAATTATCAGGCGTAGTTGCCGCGCCGCCACCACCACCATGGCTGCCACTAACACCACCACCACCACCACGAGGATGTCACCATCTCCCCCACACCATTGTTGTTGCCAACACCACTTCCTGCATGTCTGCAAAAATCATCTCCATATCCACCACACTACAGCTGCTATGGTGATTGTCATGCCTCTCTGTTTGTCGCCACTACCACAATTTTCAACACCACAACTTCACGCACTACTATCACCACCATCAAATCATTACCTTTCCGCCAAACACAATTTTGAAAATCAAAATTATGAAATGCATTTAAAACATTTAACTATAATAAAGATGGATCTATTGTAAAATAGAACGGTTTTTAACACAATTAAGCACTTAAAATTTGAAACCTTCAATAATTTTAATTAAGTGCACTAAAAAATTTAATCCCTGCAAAAAATAGATCAGAATTTTAAGTTAGGGTAGACTTATTTAATTCTTATCATTTAATTTTACTTGAGATAGATGGTCAAATTTTATTAAACATGTTTTATGTAAAAGAACAAGTACCACCATGATGCCTTGACAATCAATTTAATGGCAACACCACCTCCAATGCTATAGAACCACCACTATAACCACTATGTTCCTTCCTCACGACTTCCTCAATAACCAAGGCTTAGTTGCCGCCGCACGACCACCCATAACATCACCATGACCACTACTAACACTATCACCACCAAACGACTGTTTCTACCTCCTGCAAGTCTGTCAAAACCATCTCCATATCCACCACATTACAGCCGCCACCATAACTAGTACTTCTCGCCACAACCATAATTTCCAACAACGTCTTGACACACCATTATCACCGCACCACCAGCACCTTTCTACTACGCCCACCACCGCCACCCCCACCAATACAAGCAACATGGTTTTGTGAAATTGAACAAGTTTCAATCATTTACTTTTGGTTTATCAAACATGTTAACTTATTTTCAGTGGTGAAAATTCAATTGCTTAAGTTTTCAGTTTTACAGATTCAGAACTTAAGTTTCAGAACTTAAATTTCACTTTTATCAACATACCTTACAAAACAGGTTAACTTATTTTTCAATAATGAAAATTCAAATTGTTTAAACTTTTCACCTTTTATAGATTCAACATTTAAATACTGAACAATTAAATTTTAGTTTTATCGACTAGCCCTTTGTGACATTGCAAATGCCTTTTACTATCCTTCCCATAAAAATAAATAAATAAAAAATAAATAAAAATCACGTGTTCTTTTTTTGAGTTGATAAAAGAGAAAATAGATAAAAGAGAAGCGTGATCGTTGGGCTTGGCAAAGCTCCGTCTTTCTTTGGGCCTTCTGCTGTTTAACTTTGGGCCTCTTCTGCGTCCAAAACTTCCCCTCCTCCATCTCTCTGGGTCTGGGGTTCAACTCTTTCCTCTTGTATAGGGTTTCTCTCTCTCTCTCTCTCTCTCTCTCTCTCTCTCTCTCTCCCCTTCTCTCTCTCACGCACACACACAACGCACAGTCGTGTTCTCAATCCTGGCGAGACGCATACAATGAAGGTGAAGGTGATATCCCGTTCAACAGATGAGTTCACTCGCGAAAGAAGCCAGGACCTCCAGGTGCTTGTTTTCCACCAATTGATGTTTTTTCATGTTTCACCTTAGTTCACTCTCTTTTACTTACAGCATTTGTTTCCATTCAATTGGAGCAGAGGGTGTTCCATAACTTCGACCCCAACCTTCGAACTCAAGAGAAGGCGGTGGAATACGTTCGAGCTCTCAATGCCGCCAAATTAGAGAAGGTGAAGAATTTTCATCAATAAAGTCGTTTATTTTAGGTCAAAGTATGACTGGAATCAGTTTAATTTGGTTTCATTGTTACGGGTGATTAGATATTTGCAAGGCCATTTATTGGGGCAATGGACGGGCATAGAGATTCCGTGTCGTGCATGGCGAAGAACCCGAATCACTTAAAAGGGATATTTTCTGGTTCTATGGATGGAGGTACTTATATTTTTCCCTGATGCTTAGTTAGAACAGGGTTTCCAAATTGCTAAGAATCGATTATGCTAGGGACAATCACTTTTTGTCTAGATGCCACTACGTACCGTTGTAGCTTGTTAAGTCGATTTGAGTGTTGTACTCTTGAGCTATCAATTCTGAATACACAATGTCTTTTATGAGCATTTTCAAATTTTCAATCATTGATGTTTGTGTTTGCCTTGCAGATATTCGGCTTTGGGATATAGCTTCCAGGTAGGTTGCTACTCTAAACTGTGATATTTTAGAAAGTGTAAGTAGATCTTTGATTGCGGGTAAGGATGTCGGATCCATGCCTCGGTCTGCCCCATCTGCGTATTGCCCCAACTTAACCAGAATCAGACTTTGGGGTGGAAATCACGTTTTGGCTAAAATGCCCTATACATTCAATATCCATATGCTCCAACCCCATTTATTTAGAGCTCTTAAATAGAGTCCATTTGGGGCAGGGCTGGGCAGTGCTCCATCCTCTTGAAAATGCTTCAGATAATTTCAAAACATGCATATGTGTCGATTGGTCAGTTCATATTGGAGTGGACTACTGAAGCTAATACTTTTTCTTCTTTGAATCGGACATGATTTTTTTTTTTGTGGTAGTGAAGGGGTCTATTTGGCACCAAAAATAAAAAGGCACCCAAGTTGGACCGAATCATTTGTCAGGCTAATTTTCTCTTGTTTCCTCAAAGCCAGTAAGTAAGACATCGCTTTTCAATAGAATCAATCCTTTTGATTGCGTAATGGACCCCCGTGGAAAACATTTGCGTGCTTATAACCGAGTTGCTCTACCAACTGAACTATAGCCCTTAGTGCTTGTGATATCATGTAGACAATTTCTTGTCAAGAAGGGTATTCAGTGATCCACCACCGTAGTTCTTTGACATTTTGGAGATAGGTATTGCTTGCTTATAAGAAATATGACATATTTAATTCATTGATGTGCGGGTCCCATTTTTGGTCTGCTATTTTGGATCTATTTGTTCTGATTGAGAGGCATACTAATTATAAGAAGGATGCTGATCTTTTTAATTTATATAGGGAACAGTTCTGATCTGTCAATCCAGGTTATATTTCTTATAAAGTGCTATGTGTGCAAAACTGTTAAACAGCTTAAACAGCCATAGATTATTACAACCCCCAAAATACCCGTCAAATAACCACAGGCGATGGAATTATTAGTGCTTTTAGCAAATATGTCTAAGCTGCACATGCTGCCGTAAACTTTATCATTCCGATCGTTGTCCGAGATCGATTCGAGATGTAGTGAGCACGATGAGGGACTGGGGGTCAGAAAAAGAATATAAAAGATTCGCAGAGTGCTATGGGATGGGTTGAGGAATATTGTACTGATGAGACACGAAAGATTATGATTTTCAAAGTCTAATCTGGTGCAATTGCTAATGCAAACTATTTTCACAATCTTTTTGTTTTGCCGCAGCAATCAATCAACCAACCCACCATCCATGGTCACAATTAATGGACCCAGTTGTTGTGTGGTGTGTTCATGAATCTGAAAATTCGTCATTCATTTCACTAAGTATTATTTACTCAGCTTTTCTCTATTTTGAGATATGGGCAGTTCAGTTCTATGCGCTTGTTTAAGTCCTATCTGATTTATCTTTCTCAGTGAAAGATTTATTTCAATGAGATTCTGTTTGACAATCTAATTTCCTTTAGACGTACAGTATGCGAGTTTACTGGTCATAAAGGTGCTGTACGTGGTTTGACGGCGTCTACAGATGGGCGTGTTCTGGTGTCATGTGGAAGTGATTGCACGTAAGGCTAAACTTCCTTTTCACAAGTTTGTGAGGCATGAAGTGAAATATATCCGTCAGCTGAAAAAATATGATCTGTGACATATATCACTTTGGGAACTTTGGTATTTTTGTTTCAGTGTCAGACTTTGGAGTGTTCCCATTGCAGCTGCTATGGAGTCAGATGGCATATCTGATTCCTCTAACAAGGTTGAAACTTTCTTTTCACTTACCTCATTAGGTGCACCAAATGAGTACTTTAATTGGAAATGATATTTCCTCTTCACATTTGTTGCCAAAATTTTTGGAGTGCCACTGTAAGGCATGAAAAGTGTCACTTGAATTCATGTGGAGTGGTTTAGTATTAAAGTGGAGTGGAAATATCACTTTATGTTTCTTTGTTCTTCTGTTTCTTGTCTGAACTGGTGCGCTCTATTTCTTTTCAGCCACTAGCAGTTCACGTTTCGAAAAACGCGTTCTGGTAATTTTTATGATTATAGTTTATGGAAAATTTTTAAATCATTCCATCATATGATATGCCAATAATGTTTACCCATTTTTATTGTGAATTACACCTGTTTATGTCATTTTCTTTTTCCAGGGCTGCTGATCATCAATGGGATGGTGATCTTTTTGCCACAGCTGGTGCCCAAGTAGATATATGGGACCATAATCGGTTCTGATCTCAACTTCTCTTGTTTTTCTTTTACTTCCTCCGTTGATAGTTAAAACAATTTCAGCGTCTACTTGGCTTGCTAAACAGGTCCCAGCCAGTGAAAAGTTTTGAGTGGGGAAGTGATACAGTGATATCTGTTCGTTTTAATCCTGGAGAACCAAACATTCTGGCAACTTCTGCAAGGTATGGCCACTTCTCATCAACATTATCCAACCTCTTCGCATGAATGAACTACTTGGTAATTATTATGTTATTGAACACATAAAAACCATGCTATTTTGATGTTCATGTTGCATAACATACCATAATATTTCTACATAGATTGTAATTATCTTAGCTGACTTGCGCCTCTTTATGTACAAATTCAACAGTATGCTAAGTATGCATTCATGCTGCTATTAGGCTTATCGTAATTGGGTGTTGGGCTTTTCTGTCAAGCAGGATGGTATCTGGTCTTCCAAGTAATACTTGTAATCCCAAGTAGAATCTTACTCAATAGATTTTTGTTCGACCTTTACTTGAAGTCAAATGAAGTAATGGCGGGCATTGTTTGTGCGTACATCTATAAGGTTCACTATTCATGTCTCTTAAAACTCAATAGACTTCAGAAGTTGTTAGACATGTGTTCTCTGCTTTACATACTGCTTTCTCTCTTCTCTCTCTCTCTCCCCCCAAACTTACACATGAAGACACATAGACTTTTATTGCTTCAGTTCTGATTTACTGTCTATGGCTGTAGGTTTTTATGTTTCTGTTATGCTATAAAATATGTCACCTTGTATATAGTTCAGATCATGTGCTGTCACTGAAACTCATAATCTCTTTGTTTCCTTCTTTAGTGACCGTAGCATAACAGTGTATGATTTGCGAATGGATTCACCTGCAAGAAAGCTTATCATGAGGGTAGGCCAAATATTCTTTCATTTGCTACTTTATGTCTTATTTGTAGACTTCCAATTGTAGTTTACCAGTTTATATGCTGGTCAAAGCCTGACAAGATGGATCCTGCCAAACTTCAGATCCTCTATCATTATTTTAACGTGAAGTCTAAAATCCTTTGCTGTTTTCTGGTTCAAACCATGAACAAGATCGCTTACCAAACCTTAACTAAACTGTTCCTAGTCGGACAACTTAATTTATCTTACTTAACGAAGTGATACAAAGAAAATAAGAGAAACGCTTTTTTCAGCAGTAATATGATGATATTGCTTTGCAAATTTGCTCTTTGCACTTCTCCCGTGTAAGACAACGTTTCATATGAGTTTCTATGTTAAAGAGTTCAATAACTAGGCAATGTTTGTACGTAAACAAATAGGATTGCTGAAGTGTTTCTCCTATGAAGCACCGGTGCGGCACTTAGAGTGAAGCACCGGTGCGGCACTTAGAGTGAAGCACCGGCACCGGATACGCGTCGGGTGCGGGTGTGCCTCGGGTGTGGCACCGGTGCGTGTCAGGTGCGTGTCCACCTTTTTTTTTTAATTTTTTTAATTGCTTAAATCCCGGGTGCGGATCGGGTGCATATCGGCTTAGATCTGTCACCACCGGAGACCACCGGGAACTCCGGCGACCACCGGCGACCATTGGGAACTCTGGCGGCTACCAGAAATCTGAGAGGAGACACTGGAGAGAAGAAGGAAGAAGAAGGAGGAGGAGACTTACCGGCGACCCACTGCGGCGTCCCTGTGCGCCGAGTCCGGGCAACCCACTGCGGCGAGCGCCGTGCGCCTGCATCGGTGTACTGCGTCGATGTTTCTTCTTCTCTTCTTCTGTTTTGACTTGTTATGTTATATGTTATATTATTTAGGACATTAGTTTTGTTATATTATGTAAGGACCCCAATGTTAAGTTATTATATAAACCAACCCCACTATTTCATAGAAATAAAAGTGATACCACATAAAAGCTATATTAGGTTCAGTTTTAAAATTTTAATATTTATAGAACAACCCATTAAACTTAACTAATTTGGTCGAAAGCTTTAAAATTTACAAAAGAACCCATTAAACTTAAAAACTCACTACTTTGGTTGGAATATTAATATCTTTTCACATATATCAAACACATATATTATGATTATTAAGATTTAAATTGTTTAAAAATTAAATACTAAGTATATATAATTAAAAAAATATTTATAAAATATGCCGTATCCCCGCCGCACCCGTATCCTAAAATTTTTAAAAATGTCGTATCCTCGTATCCGCACCCGTGTCGTATCCGCACTCGCACCCGAGTCCGTGCTTCTTAGTGTTTCTCTGAACTTGTCTACCTCTTCTTCTGGCGCCACAAGTTGCTAAGACATTGGCATCCTTTTGACCTTTCTGCAATTATAGCGTCTGTGGTGAAGTTTTATCAGATGTTTGTCCTTGTCTAGAAGCATCCTTTGACTTACCTGTCATATGCCATGATCCTATAAGGAAAAAAATGATGTCTTGTTGTTCGAAATGGTAATATTTCCACGGATTCACTTAGTTGCAGGAATTAAGATATAACTATGGAATCAATTCATGTCTTCAAGCGTTCATATTGTTTCTTAGTAACAGAATAAAGTTTTCAAACTGCTTTGATTCTGCATCTTGCTGCGCAGAATGAGATGATTGATAGATACAGCTTTTTGCTTCTTAAGATTTTTCTAATTTTGATTTAAGGATCATTCTTCAAGTAGACCTACTGTAGAGACTTGCAAGGATCAGTTTTATTGTCTTCAGTTGGATGGCTACAGAAGTAAATTATTAATAACCTTTTGTGATTGGCATCATAGTCTCAGCATTTTATTTTAGAGCAGTCGGGAATGGGGTAAAGCATGCTGGTCTTTTGACTCATCAGAGTTCTTACTTTGGATAATATTCAACTGAACTCAAAATGATGGAAAGAGTGATATCGGGCACTTCATACTTTATAGTGTCAAACAAACCACTGTTGAATATAAGCGTTCAAAACCAAAATGTACTTGATTACAACAATAAGTGAGTAAGATTGCATAATTAGGCTGGTTAATTGTTCATCAAAACGGTAACAAAGACCAATGTCCAGATGAGCAGCCTATACTAGGTTTATGAGATGGAAAATTTAAAGCATGTCAACTCACGTCTTAGAGAGGAGGCAGAAGAAAAGAGCATAATGAGAATGCGTGGAGAAGGTGAGGATTTCTGGATAAAATTAACTGACTTCCAGATATAAGTGTGAGATGTACAAGCTGCTCAATTGTATGGAAAGACAAAGCAAGCGAACTTCGATAGTGTTGAGGTAGTAAGCTATGTTGAATTTGGCATGTGAAAATAACGAGAGGTCAAGTTATGTGGGCATGATACTTCTGTACGAGTTTAAGTCCAAAATATTTAAGGCAAAAAAAGGACGTAGAACTTTTAGTCCGTTGTACAAGATACAAGTACGAGTTTGAAGCGCTTTCATTCTTACAAACTAGAGGTAGAATTTGCTATATATGAGCTTTTTCATTAACAACACGAGATATTTCTGTTGAATAAGTCATGATACTATTGTCTGCCATGTGGCTTGTTGGAAATCTTGTATTATCTTTTGTATCTTTTATGGGCATGAAAGAGATTATCAAACATATATGGAGTGAAAAGTAGAAATTCTCTAAATAGCTTTTCTCACTGCGGTTTTTTGCCATTTCGTTTCATATACACATATGTAAGGCATATAGTTCCCTCATTTTAGATGTCCTGATTTGATTTATTTTTGGTTGCAGACCAGAACGAATTCCATATCTTGGAATCCCATGGAGCCGATGAACTTCACAGCTGTAAGCTCATTTTGATAGCTACTATTGCACCCCATCTCCCGCATTGTGGTTTTGGGCTGTTTAAGACGTCAGTCAAATTTTTGTAGTACCTAAGATTGAGGGTTAAAGTTCTCTCGATCTGGAAGACCCTATTGGTGACATATTTTGGTAGGAATAACTGCATATAAACCTTGTGAAGCTGGTGACTCTCGTAAACAGGGACGCATGTGTCCATGTCGCACATGTAAACTTAGTCCCACCTGTTGGAAGCACACAACTCAAATAGTTGCTCATTTTTTTGGCTATTACAGTGGTTCTCTGTTCATAACATTTGAATTATGGATTCCTTTATGTTAAATTGATTTGACTTCCTAGTTTCTCTCTTGCGTGCTAATACAGTCATCAACCTCATATGCATATAGGCAAATGAAGATTGCAATTGCTATAGCTATGATGCTAGAAAATTGGATGAAGCCAAATGTGTCCACAAAGATCATGTATCTGCAGTGTAAGATGGCAAACATGTCTTAAGTGAGAATGTGTTTATTTCCAATAGTTTTTTTTTGTGTAGAGCAGCGTATGACGCTTCAATATTCCTTTCGCAGGTTGGATATTGATTACTCACCAACTGGTCGTGAGTTTGTAACAGGATCATATGATAGAACTGTGAGTTTTCTCTCATCTACTTAATCATACCCCTACCTCACGGCATTTTGTATAGTATTTTCCTGGGGCATCTGTAGTACTAAACTTAATCACACTTTGTAGGTGAGAATATTCCAGTATAATGGCGGTCATAGCAGGGAAATCTATCATACTAAAAGAATGCAAAGGTTTGCGTGATTTTAAACTTCATATTTACCCCTCAATATTTCCTGTTTACACGTACCTGCACCCTATGGATGCTGATATGTACTTATAGATTGGTTGCATTTTGGTGTCTAGATGCAATACTATTAATGTTGTTAGATTGTATACCATCTTAAATCTTTAACGATGAGACCCATCAATTGGTGTCTCAAGATGTTACATTGTTCTTGTGAGTGATTGTATACTGACATCAATTATTTGTCAACATAGGGTATTTTGCGTCAAGTTCAGCTGGGATGCAAGTTATGTAATCTCCGGAAGCGATGACACCAATCTTAGACTTTGGAAGGCTAAAGCATCTGAACAGTTGGGAGTTGTATGAATCTCTCCTCTACAATTTTTTTATTCTGCCTTTGAAGTTCAATTATTCTGTTGCTTGAAGCTGCTGTTTTCTGAAGTCTCTTGAAAATATAGATGACCGTAAGTTACTATGATTTCTATTAGAGAACCTGGACCGTTCAAACACCACCAAGCCTAATAGGTTTTGTTAGTTCTCTTTCTACGCATCATCCTTTTAATTTAACATTGACTTTGAACTTTCTTATATGCATGAAATATTTTTCTTCAACTCCTGCGTCTTTGCCGAGGATGGGACATCGGCATTGAATTCGCTTCCTTTTTCGTGCTAATAGGCCAAGGAAAATCATCTCTTTAATTATTGCATGCTCGGTAAGGGTATTAGATGTGTCAGAGTTCTTATAGGCTATGTTACATGGACTCTTCAAAATGCGTGAAGTACCCTTGTCAGACACTCGATACTTGGACATGAGTATGGGATATGTGTCAGACACATCTCATATGATATGCTACTAAGAACACTGTCTTAAAGTGTTTCTTTTAATTTGTTATTGCTTTGAGATGAGGTAAGATTTAAATTAAAACAATGTGCGTCACAAAAGCACCATGTTATCTAAGGGGCTACCAAACAATAGTAATTGATATGAATATTTTGCCTTGTCCCCGTGTCTTGGGTTTTGAAAAATACCTAAGGGGCTACCAAAAAATAGTAATTGATATGAATATTTTGCCTTGTCCCCGTGTCTTGGGTTTTGAAAAATAGACGAATCTGACACTTGGACATGTATCCGACTTGGACACTCGTACCGAGTCCATGTAACATTGCTTATAGGGCATGCACACATATCTACTTCCCAGAACTAATTATTGGAGAGGGCACTATTTTATAATTTTCCTTTGGTTTTGGTAACCAGTTTGAAATGGGTGTTCTCTATTTGCAAATGAATGTTCAGTGAAACTGAATTTTCTTTTTGGGATAAATGAAGGGTAGATAGTATTCTATTGTCTTTGAACTTGGAACTTAGGCTAATTGACGGCTAGACACATACCTGTAGCCAATACCTGTATGGAGTTCATATTTACAGTATTTGGCCACAGTTTGTTGCCTGGGGAAATCAATCTCTTTTGCTTAGTTAATTTTGAACTAAGAACTGGCATCCTAATCTATGTTTATGCAAGTTTGGAATGTCCAGCAACTAAGAAACAGCACTCATAAGATGAGTGTAGCTATTGCAAGTGCTTATGCAGATGAGCGCCCACGCAACAAGGATGTAACAGGAATGAGAACATTAGATAGCATCAATTCAGGTGTAGACGAGGTACCAATTCTTGTAATGGTTGACATGTTCAACGTTGGTCTCTAGATGCTTTTGTAAGGAAGAGTGACTTGTGGCAAGTTGATTAAGTAAGAAGTGCTAGGGCTGGACCAAGAGTAATATGGTTAGTAAGTAGTAAGAGAGAACTTCATTGCTAGAGAGTGCACCCCAAACTTTTGGGCTAAAGCTTTGTTTATTGGATTGAATTTCTTCATGGTCTCACCAGTTCTTGTCTACTTCCAGTTACTTCTTCTTCCGCAAACAAACCACCCCCCCAAAAAAAAAAAAAAAATCCCTCTTGTAATAGGTGCCTAGTCTATGGTTATGAAAGCTCTGATTTGATTGACAATTTTTTTACATCAAGCATTCACAGTTCATAATGAATGCTTGGTCTCTAGTGATGTCTAGGGCTGGTCAATTTTGGCTTTTGTATGCTGCAAGCTAATTGCGCTGATTACAAAAATTTCCTCCTGGTTACAATGTAACTGAAATGCTGACAATGTTGTGTTACACGAATTACAGATTTTGCCTAGGGAACGTAAAAAGCATGAATATATGGAGGCTGTCAAGAATCGTTATAAGCATCTTCCTGAAGTCAAGCGTATTACGAGGTAATGCTGAACTTAACTTGAATTTCGCTTAGATGTTTTCTACCCAAGTTATGGTTTTCTTTGAAATGGCATATGAAGTCGATATTTTAACTCGGTTTTAGAAGTCTGCAATTTCAACTTTTGGAGTGCTTAATGAGCTCTGCAAGTGATTTCAGATTTCAAAGGAATCATCTTATGCTTGCTGTGATTGTTTGAAATAACTTCGCGTGGCTCAAAATTCACTTCTTTCTTGAATGTTGAACCCTCTGCGACAATATCTTGATGCATTCGATCTTTGCGGTCGTGTGGTGAACTTGTGTATGACCAGTGGAGCAGTTTTCGTACATGTTTCGGGGCCACTCGTTTACCTTATCAGTTTTTTTTTTGTGGGTGAAGCCCACAGATGCCAAGTCTCATGATTTTGTGGCTTCCTTATATTACATAAAAACGCCAAGAGCAAGAATTCTGCATTCCACGCACTTATCCAGTCAGCTGGATGCTAAAAGTTATCCCCCGTCTTTGTCCAAACACCCGCTCAAGTTGTTTTATCCTGGCTTGACCTGGCGGCCTGTTTGGGGCAAGAATTATTTTTTAAGATGGAAAACATCCTCTCTGGGGTTAAAACAACGAGCTACGATATATATTACTTCACTTGGCTGTAATATCCATTTTCTTTTGCGTTGGTGATTGTGCAGGCACAGACACTTGCCGAAACCAGTATACAAGGCATCCGCTCTCAGACGTATTATGGCTGCAGCGGAGAGAAGGAAAGAAGATAGGAGGAGAGCTCATAGTACTCCGGGAAGCATGCCGAAGGAGTCGGTACGTAAAAGAAGAATTATTAAAGAGGTCGAGTAAAGGTTAGGGTTGCTGGTTTTTTGCCTTTAGAATAGGCCTTTTTTAACTTGATCCCAACTTTTTTCCTTTGTTGTTGCTTCAAATGGCATCCTTGTTTGCTATCATGTAAGCGGTAAGAAGGTAAGAAGTGAAGTACGGTTATTGCCCTAAAGTTTTTCACTCTTATTAGTACAATCAGATCAGATTTGTCTACTATTTCCGACACAGAAGAATTGATATTGGAGACATTTTGAGTATATGATGGGCGTCGGCTAAATTATCTTGGCTAATTCTAGCCATAGCAATGTTCGAGGTAAAATATGAATGGACAAAATTGCGCCCCCCCCCCCCCCCCTTCCCCAAAACCCCAAAAAAGCTCTTTTCCTCCTCTCATCAACCCACCACGCAGCCCCACCTGCCACCAGCCACCCTCCTCTATCTACAAGTTCAAAAGCAATACTAGAACCACCGAGTCCTCACGCCCTATTTCACAGCCATGACCACCATTTTTCCAGCAAAAACGTTGACATGCGTCATAATCCACGACGTAGTCTAGAGCTATAGCTACCCGTCAAGATTCCCCACCATGTTCAGACCTTTGACCTACTGGCTATAGGCTATAGCCAGTACTGGGAGTAGAGCACTTCCTTCATCCCCTCCACTGCCACCATCCACACCTTCCCATCATTTTTCATTCGCCCGCCAGAAATTTGGATATGGAATTCTTCTGGTGAATTCTACCGGTCAATGTCGTGAACCTCTAGTAGGAGGGGTGGTGGATGCGGTGGTTTTGTGTTGGTTTATATAAGAACAATAAAGTGTGTTGTTCATTTCACTCTTCTCATGCTGTAGCTTCAGGTATTATATACAGATGATTGCCTATGCATGTAACTAATTGGATAAGAAAGTGGAGATAATGGGATGAGTGCAATACTTAAAACTAGTCTATCTTGTGAGGAGTTTGAATCTGATTTGGTGCAGATGTGTTTGATTGGGTGTTGGCCGTATGACATCCTCTAATACCCCCCCCCAAACCGAGGTAAGGCCAATGGCTTGGTGAAGATGTCGGCGGGCTGGTCGATAGTGGAAATATATCGAACATCAAGAGCTTTGCGAGCCACCCATTCACGAACAAAGTGGTAGTCAATTTTAACATGCTTAGTGCGTGCATGATAAACCGGGTTAATGGAGAGATATACCGAACCAATGTTGTCACACCAAAGTTTCTGGGGAAGAGATGGTGCAAGATCAAGATGAAGTTCAACCAAAAGAGATTTGAGTAATTCAAGTTCAGCGGCAACAATGGCGATGGCTTTGTACTCGGCTTCCGTACTCGAGCGAGCGACTGTAGGTTGTTTGCGTGATAAACATAGAAACCACTAGTGGCCCGACGATCATCCGGACATCCAGCCCAATCAGCATCTGAGTACGCAGACAGAGAGATTTGAAGATTTTGCAAGACATAAGCCACAATGAATGGTGTTTTTAAGGTAGTGTAGGATACGCCTGACTGCCGACCAATGCTTAGATGTGGGTGCTTGCATAAATTGAGCCACCTTGTTGACTGAGAATGAAATGTCAGATGGTAAATGAAAGGTACTGCAGTGCCCCAACAATGCTGCGATATTCAGTGGGGGAGGGATAGGGATCACCACGATGTCGAGAGTGTTGAGTAGAGGTGGCCATGGGAGTGTGGACTGGCTTTGCAACATCCAGGTGGGTGCGTTTAAGGAGATCTGTGATGTATTGTCTTTGAAGAAGTAAGAGACCACGATCTGCGTGAATAACTTCAATGCCGAGGAAGTAGTGAAGGGGACCAAGGTCTTTGACCGAGAATTCAGCATTAAGTGCAGCCACAATACGATTGATAGCCGGTGATGAATTGCCAGTGAGGATGATATCGCCAACACATATGAGAAGACATATAAAGATTTTCTCGGTGCGAAGTTGGGATAAACGTGCATACCAAGCACGTAGAACTTGCTTAAGACCGTACAGAGCCTTGCGTAATTTGCAAACATGTCAGGGAACTTCGGATGTTGAAAGCCAGGGGGTTGTGTCGTATATACATCTTCATCGAGAAAACCGTTTAGGAACGCATTGTTCACATCAATTTGACGAAGAGTCCATCCAAACTGCACAGGTATGGAGAGAATCGGGCAAACGGTAGTGGGTTTTACAACAGGACTAAACGTCTCACCGTAGTCAATTCCTTCTTGTTGATGATAGCCCTTGGCAACAAGTCGGGCTTTGTAGCGTTCAACCGAGCCATCAGCATGACTTTTATCACGGAACAACAATTTACAACCAATAAGATTAGCGTTTTGTGGTGGAGGTGTCAGGTCCTATGCGTGATTACGCATGAGAGCGTTGTATTCGTCCTGCATGGCGTGGCGCCAGTGGACATGTGAAGCAGCTTGGGAGTAACAAGTGGGTTCAAGTTCGGTGCCAAAAGCCGTGAGAGGATATTTGGAAGTGAGAAATGTTTTGGGTTTGCGCGTGCCGTCGCGCGAGCGTGGGATGTGTAGAAGAGATTGGGGGCTTGGGTTGTTTTGATAGAGGTGGGTTGTTAACTGGATGTGTTGTGTTAACGTGAGGCAGAAGAGTTGAAGGTTTTGAGAATTAGTACAAGGCGGTGGAACGTGTAAGTGGAGGGAGTCAGATGATATGTTTTGCGTGTGGGAAGAGTTAATGTGGCGTGAGGTGGATGAGGACGTGGATTGAGAAGCTTCAGAAGCTGGTTGTGGCGTGTGGGAGGGGGGTGAATAGGAGGTGGGGTGAAGGGAATTTGTTTTGTTTGAAAATTAGAAGATTTGGATGGATAAGATGACAGTATAGTGTTTGAGTGAGAGAGTTGTTAGGAGGTGGGTCTCTGTGTGGGGAGGGGATAAGAGGTGAGGGAGAATTATAAGGTGGCAGAAGATTAAGTGGTTGAGATAAAGTTGGTGAGGTTGAATTTGAAGGAAAAGGAGATGTGGGTCTTGGCTAAGGGGACAAAGGTGATGAGGAATGAGAGTGAAAAGCCGTGTAGGAGGGGATAGGTGGCGTGAGTAATGAGAGGTAGAGGGAAATGAGGAGAGTGATAAAGGAAGTGGTTGGGTCAGCCGAAAATATTTTTGTAGGTGGGTGTTAGGGTGACGAATATTTGAAGGCGTGGGTAGCAAGGCAGGTAATGTAGGTACAAGAGGAGTGATTGTTGAAGGAAAAATAGTTTCGTCAAAAATGACATGGGGGGTAATGTAGGTAGGGCCAGTGAGAGGGTCAAGGCACCGATATCCCTTGTGAATGGTACTGTAGCCCAAGAAGATACAACGTTTGGAATGAAAATCATGTTTGTGCTTCACATAAGGTCGCAAGTGATGGTAACATAGACAGCCAAAAAGTTTGAGACAAGTAAAGTCTAGCTTTGTGTGAAATAATTTTTCAAGAGGACTTAAATTCCGAATAACGGGGGAGGGAAGACGATTAATGAGAAACACAGCAGTGGTGAAGGCATCGTCCCAATACTTGGGAGGTAAGTGAGCATGAGCAAGCATAGAAAGGCCTTTTTCCACAATATAACGTTGCTTGCGTTCTACAGCACCATTTTGTTCATGAGTATGGGGGCACGAAACACGGTGAAAAATACCATTTTGACGACAAAATGTTTGAAGTGGACGGTATTCACCGCCCCAATCAGATTGAAGGGTTTTGATGGAATGGCCGGTTAAGTTCTCCACTAGTTTTTTATATTGAATAAATATGTTCATAACATCCGACTTTAATTTGAGAGGAAAAATTCATGTGTAACGACTGAAATCATCCATGAAATGGATATAATAACGATAGCCTTGATGAGACATCACAGGAGATGGACCCCAAAGATCACTATAAATTAATTCCAAAGGTGATGAAGAAATCACATGAGAAAATTCAAACGGAAGCTTATGACTTTTGCCAAAACAACATGCCTCACAAGTCATAGCATTACACTTATTTGATGCAGTGGGAAGAGAAAATTTATGAACTACTTGTGAGACAACACGAGATGATGGATGGCCGAGGCGTTGATGCCACAAAGATAAAGGGCACGGACACCAAGCAGAGCTGAAGGAGCACGATTTGCAGGCAATGACAGCGGCGATGTAGCAGACGGTAGACACTGATAGAGACCATTTTTAAGGTGACCTTGGAGTAGAGGCTTCCCGAAAATACGGTCCTTAACAAAGACAACATCAGAATGAAATTCAAAAAATACGTCATTGTCAGCGGCAAATTGACAGACAGATAAAAGATTTTTTTGAGATAGTCGAAACATGAAGTATATTAGTTAATTTAAAATTTCTAGTAGGAGAACTTAACGTAGAGTGGCCAGTATGAGAAATGGACAGACCTGTGCCATCACCAATGCGAACTTGATCAGTGCCGTCATATGGAGTGTGGTGAGAAATATTAGTAACGTCATTGGTGATATGATTCGTAGCACCTGAGTCAAGATACCAAGCGGGATCATAGGATGGCAGAGACTGCTGAGTAGCCATATAGGCAGTAGGACTGGAGGGCTTGTTTTGACGGTACGGGCAATTGGGGCGAACGTGGCCAGGTTGATTGCAGTGGTGGCAAATGATAGAGGATGAGGGGCGAGGTGAGGACAAAAATTGACTAGCCGAGGGGCGGTGACCGCCACGATAGTTGGTGCGGCCTCTGTATTTGGCATTATGAGAGGGATGAGGTGGATAAGAGTGTTGAAATTTAGGGTGAGGAATGGAAAGAGATCGGGTATGAACAACAACATGGGCTTGTGGATAGTGTGCTTCACGGGCTTTTTGACGTTCTATTTGAGTTTCATGAGTGAAAAGTAAAGCGTAGAGGCTGTCCAGGGATATTGTATCAGCACGGGTGGTGATGGAGGTGACAAATGATTGGTAATCAGAGCCAAGTCCAGCAAGAAGAGCATTGACAAGATCTTCATCAGGGATGGGCTGGCCAATAGCAGCTAAGGTGTCACGAATAGCTTTTCCTTTTTGAAAATATTATGTCATACTGCGATCCGCTTTAGTGAGATGATGAAGATCGTAACGTAAATTGAAGATCTTGGCTTTGGATTGAGAGGCAAACATGCGTTCAAGGGAGAGCCAAACTGCCGCAGAAGTGTGCAAGCCAAGGACCTGTGCTAACACAGGTTCAGTGAGTGACGACAATAGCCAACTGAGGAGGAGTTGGTCTTGTTTGTGCCAAAATGTATAAGCTGGATTCTCAATACAAGAATCATCACTGAGAGAGACAGTAGTCACGTCTGAGGTGGGTGTATCAGAAGGACCAAGGAATTGAGGAGGACATGGATGGGTTCCATCAGTAAATCCCAGGAGGTCATTGCCAGGAAGGAGTGGGAATAACTGACTTTTCCAAATGAGATAACTTTCAGTGGTAAGCTTGACAGAAATGAGATGTTGTATATGATTGAGAGGGAAGACAATGGGTGTGGTAGGGTTGGTTTGGGAGGAGAAGGAAGCCATGAAAAAAAATGTCGTATGATAGGGGCTCTGGTACCATATAAGAACAATAAAGTGTGTTGTTCATTTCACTCTTCTCATGTTGTAGCTTCAGGTATTATATACAGATGATTGCCTATGCATGTAACTAATTGGATAAAAAAGTGGAGATAATGGGATGAGTGCAATATTTAAAACTAGTCTATCTTGTGAGGAGTTTGAATCTGATTTGGTGCAGATGTGTTTGACTGGGTGTTGGCCGTATGACATGCTCCAATAGTTTTGAGTTTGCAGGTGGAGACAAGGGTGGCCAGTGGTGGCGATAGTGGTGGTTGGTATAGATGTCAAAAGGCCGGGGGCTATGGAGAAATGGGTGGGGCTTGGGCCGGGCCTCCTAAAAAATATGAGGGCCCAACCCTAGTCCAAGCCCTTGGCCCAAAATTTTAGGGCGGGGCTTGGGCCAGGCCCGGGCCCAAAAATTTTGAATTCTTTTTAATAATTTTTTGTTTTGCGATAAAATAAAATTTATGATAAATTTATTCATAGGGTCTCTTTCTTTTACCCAGGCTTGGAATCGGCTGCATGTAAACAAGCAAAGGAAGCTACCTATTTTTTTCTCCATATATACAAAGGATTAATTGTCTAAAAAAAGTACAAAAAAATGTTTATTTTACTTGTAAATAACCACATTTTCATGTCTATTGTTTACTTTAAATACATTTAATTTGTTTGAAAATAATCCATGGGAAAAATCTAAACTATATTTTGAGAAAATATTATTTTAAAAAGTTGAGAAAAAGAAAAGAAAAGGAAATTATCTAATCATCTATAAGATCCTCAACGCTCGAACTATTACTCTTTCTATCATCAACTGATTTATCTTACTCTTTATATTTTGCTTCAAGATAATCCTTCCAACATATACATAACTCAAGTGACTCAGGGTTAAGACAACTCCTCATATCATCTAACACCCTCCCGCTCGCTGAAAAGCGTGACTTTGAAGCAACCATGAAAGCTTGCACTGGTAGTACAAAACGCGATAAATTTTTTGTATTTTGTTTTCAAAAAGTTAACAAATCAAAATTTATTTGCTTATCCATTGAGAATTAAGAATAATGATTAGTATTTGCATATAAAAGTTTCATTAAAAGAGGAAAAAAAAAAAGACAAACCTGTAGTAGTAGCTCCCACTCTTGCTTGTTTGACATTACATGTTCAATACCCCTAAGAAATGATCCATAATATACTTGATCGCTCGATAATATAGCTCGCCCGCGCACGTAAGCAAAATTTTGATATAAGTTATAAACATCTTCAAATGACCGACGCACAGTCTTTGTGCTTGCTTGTCATGGCTGCCCTGTAGCACATTTTTTCACATATTTCTAATATTGAGACATGTATACCATGTAACTTGAACCGGATCCAAAGTAGTGGTGACAACAAAAACAATAAGTAATTTCTTCCAAGATTTATTAAATTTAAGGCCCATCTGTTTCACTATATCACGAAAGGATTCTCTATGTCTCTATTTTTCTAAAATATTAGCAATTTTTAGAATGTGTAATAGAGTGATAGAGGATGTGGAATAATACGTACCAGAAAATAAAATGATAGACGTATAAAATATCTTTAAAAATTCAACTAGGCTTGCAGCTAAATGCCATTTGTCGGGAGTTGGCAAGCCTTGTGGGAACATGATTAGGAGGTAATGAATATATACTTTTTTTGCATAATATACATGTAAAATCATTTCATATGTGGGGTTCCACCTTTGCACGACATCTGTAAATGGTCTCCTATGAGGCAAACTATAATGAGCACACAAAACTTTAAATTCTTGTATTCTCGGACCCGAACAATTAATATACATAGTCATACCCCTCATTTTGAGAAGAATATCTCCTGTAGCAGCTAAACCATCTTAAACAATTAAATTACTTATACTGCAAACACATTTAAATGAAAAAAAGTTACCATCTAATATAGGTTTAAGGTCATCTTTAAGACTTGAAGAGTAGATATTAGAAGCATTATCAAAACTGACACTCATTATCTTATACATTAATTTAAATGTGCTACATACTCGGCGTATAATATCAACAACGTGTAGTGCATCAGGTGTATAGGGAAAAAGTTCAAAAGCGATGGTTCTTTTGTTCATAACCTAATCAGAATCAATCCAATGTACCGTCACACAAGCATAAATAATCAGAGTAAAATAAAATTTTCAAACAGCAGATGTAAGACTAACTCTACCATAAAATTATCTAAATAATCAATCAAGCATTCTTTAGTAACATCGTACTGTCTAAGTGCATCAGATTTAGTTGTGTTTCTATGAACCTTTTTATACAATGGTTGCACATAATTATTTATATATCGAGGGACCCTTTACGCCTTAGGTAGAGATTCCTCCTCAATTTCATCTTCTTTGTCTACAAGGTGAAGTGAAGGAGTAGATTTACTTAAAAAAAGAGTAACAATTGGAGACGGGACGCTAGCGCAATGAACATCAATTGATTGATTAGGGATTTGGGATTTTTGTGCTTTAGATATTGATTTATTATGTTATGAAATAAAGAATAAAAAATAATGAACGATTGAGACTATGCCATGATGCAAAAATCAAAAAGTAGGATGTTTTGGCTTTTCTTTGCACCTTCATCGCCGCCTCGCGCCTTGGGCCTAGGCGCGCAACCCCTTTTCGAAGGTGCTGCGCCTTGCCTTAGGATGGTGCAGAGAGTGCACCTTGCTCCTAAGCGCGCCTTTGATAGCACTGATCTAGAGTACTTATCATTATCAGCAAAATTAAAAAGGTTGTTCATTGTGGACAATAAATTCAACAAGACCATCTCTTTGGTCTCGTTAATTATAAATAAATAACTTACTGTCAAAAGATAACTGCATTTGGTTAGAATCGACATGACCTTGATTAGGTGCACATGTTGAAAATGTCTATTAAGATGTGAACTATCACTACCACACAAAAATAATTTGAATAGTACCTACATTGAGCTTTTTAACGCCATCAACTATAATCTAGTCAAAATGATACCAACACTTAGCTTTGAACTTTTTGTCCGCCTTTTGGACTTTCGGAAGACTAGAGGCAGGATTGCTCGGTCCTTCATCATGATGACCACTCATCAGGATTGGATTCTGCCTTGGAGTAGTAGTGTCAACCGAGTTGAGTTCTTGACTAAAATGCTGGTAATCTTGTGAAGGTGTATATTGAAATTTTAGATTGTTTTGGTTAAATTCAATAAAATTTTGATATACCCACGGGTAGTTGATCTTGAAATTGTGGTGCTTGTGGTGGCGGTGGACATTTTTGGCTACATGATTTTGATAATCTTGAGTGTTAGCCCTATTGTTGGATAATTTAGGCTTACATCTTATTTTGATGATTACTACACATTGATTATGCTTTAATGTGTACTTTGAGTAGATTCTTAGTAGGTATACACATGGCACACTCATGAAGACACATTTGAGAAGTTGGATAGATGGATTAACACTACAAGAAACAGTGCCTTTAGCGACTGCCAGACGCGATCACTAAAGGTATCAACGCGGTCGCTAAAGGGTTTTAGCGACCGCTCTAACGCGGTCGCTAAAACAGTCGCTATAGGCCAGGTCGCTAAATTTTAGCGACCGCTTAATTTCATGCTAACAACAATCTCCTAAAAAATCTTGGAGCGAAGGAGATATTGTCGATAAATACAATATACTCCGAATCATTTCTCACATAAAAAGCAAAATCTATTGTAATGAAGTTTATAGCTGGAGTTTATAACTGGAAAAAAGCTCTTGCAAACTTTACCAATCATGATCTTTGTGATGCTTGGGACATTAATAAGCAAATTCTATTTGTAATGAAGTTATATATAAGGACTGAAATGTGAGATAGAGAAGATGGGGAATATTCCAATCACCAACAACCAAAAGTTGCCTACTCATCAATTATTACCGATGTCTACGCAGGTAATGTAAGTACATTTCTACACGCATTTATGTATTATAACATGCAAATGACCATCAACTAGTCTAATTTGTTCATCACCAAAAGCATTAATATTGCAATAAGAATTCCAGAATCAAAGGGCTGTTAGAGTTTCACATCTTTCAGAAATTCAATAATGCTGAAATTCAGTAATGCTGAAATTGCAATATTAATATTGCGTTAATATTGTAATAATGCTGAAATTCAGAAATCGGGCATTGATATTAAACACGTATTAGATCAATATACTAGAGTTTCACAATAAAATGGATGTTCACAACGTGAAATTACAGAAAGTTAACTGATGCTAATTATAAAAATCATAAAAGATAACCATATGACATGACGTACAACTTGTACGTGCTTCATAAGTGATTCCATGCAATCCCATGTTGATCACACTAAATAAGGCAAAGCAACTACGCTTCTTCGATGTAAACGTATCATAGAAGAGGCTTTACCATTACGCTTTCCAGGATCTAATTCCTATTTTTTTCCTTTAATGTACTCAACAAAAAGGGAATCTTGTAATAGCACTTCAAATTGGATAATGTTGTAGGTTCTGTTTTTTTGGTTCTCTATTATTACATTTCAGTGACCTTTTCATAATGAGATAAGAGCATAATCAGAAGGTCCTTAAGGAAGAAGACAAGCACTGAAAACTTACAGCTCAGAAGGCTACAAATTGCATACACTGTGATGTGAAGGGCCAACCAACCTTCTCAACCAAATTTGAAGTGCCCTTAACTTTGAGCAAATTTATAATTAAATTCAGGTACATTCAATTCAATCACAGGGTGAGTTACCTAGTGTTAACTTACTGCATTTCAGTTGCATTTGTTTATACTATAATGACAAAAGTGTGTATGAAGGCAACTCATGAAAATATCTCGCACTTATAACTGTTGTCTCCATTTTTTATTCAGTTCTACTTTTAACCAAAAGAACTCGCGTAGTAAATGTGAATTACATTTTACTACTATTTGACAAAGAAGGGGTTGCTCTCCTATATCTTCGCTTTATTGAATTATATTATATTCCAAAATCTAATCGACACAACTTTTAATGACGATTCAAGAGCGTCATGCACATAAGCAACTAGAACCAAAATCCAACTTCTTGATAGAAGGAGCACCACAGCTCATCTTGTTGATGTTATTCAGTTCTCATCTTAAATGCTTTAATATGAGACAATGGGACATGAGAAGCATTCTAGCTCATCTTGGTCTTAAATATGCACATACTGCATCTAAGTTAAAACGAGCAAGACCCATAATAGCTCATGTTTATCGGCAATAGGTCTAACCTAAACACATATTAATGTGCAAACTTTTGCACCCACTGTAACTTATCATGACCACAACAGGTGATCAGTAGCCCTAAAAGTCGCATTCACCTTCTTGTAACCATCTACCTTTTCACTGCTCTGTGTTGCATTTGGACCCACTGCAATAAGCTAAGTTTAGGCACCCTCTGTTTAACCCCTGAATTATCACTGAACAAAATGAGCTCAAGTGCAAAAATTGTACTGAGCTTGAACTCATTTTGTATATTTGAGTATAAGAATTTTGTCAAATAATCAACTATGGGAGAACTCTATATTATTAACTTTCCTTGAATGAACTTGTTTGTGGTATACACTATGATTGAGGAAATGACAATTTCTTTTTGGTCTCCTTATTATATTCTTTTCAATTTTCTCCCACTTTCTCTCATATAAAGGTCTGTAGGTTGTTAGTGTATCCAAGACAATAGGAAATTACAGGCAATATGACCCTTACGATCTTTTCATTGAAAACTTTTGGTTCCAATGACATCTAGTAGCAGTAAAGCCTTAAGAAAACTAAAATTGAATGAACTAAACTAAAACAATCAATATGAGGGAGTAGCTAAACTCTGCAGACTAACTCTTGCTGTAGAGGCCAAGTTGAACTGCCATGAAGCTCATCCATGTTCCACAAGCCATCAACAGGCTAACTTTAGCCTATTGTTTTTTTAATTCTCCACTGCTTTCCATCAGTATCCCCTTCTATAACCATTGAATTCTATGTAGCCTATTGTCTTGCTAAATCTCAACTGCTATGATTTTCGAATCTCCACAACCACATCTGGAGATCACTACCTCAAGAATATGATTAGCTATACTACTTGGCTTTGAGTTCTCTCCTCGTGAGAGCTTTGTTGATTTAAACAAGCCTAAACACCCTAAAAAGCCTAAACCTCAAATTACACCCTAAACCCTAAGTTGTAACTCCAAAAATGCATGAACACGATCATACATCACAAAGCATTTAAGAAAACTGATAACTTTAAAATAATCAGCTGAGCTCACCTCTTTAATCTCACCAAAGCGCAAACTAGGGTCAAGAAAGTCCCAAAAGCGTTTATCTTTACCAATTTTAAAGACCACCCACATGCAAAGATGATTGAATTCGAAGAAATGTGAGAGGCAGGTAGCTGTTACAAATTGAGTAGAGCACTGAGTGAGAGATCTTTGGATCGACGAATTCAGGGGGAATCTTTCAGGCAAAACAATGAAGTCAAAGGGGAGGTGTTATTTGGACCTAGATACCTTGAATGCTTAGAAGAGGCTGATACAAGAAAACCTTCGAATCCCCAAAATCTTTAATTCGTGCGTTGAAGCTTCTTTCTGCCACTAACGAACTCACATTCAAAAGAGCAACTCGAAGAAGAGCTCGTTCATGTGCGGCGTGGGCGGTGGGGTCAATTGATTTGTGGTGTTGTCGTCGCAGGTGGCTCGTCGGCGGTTACTTTTAATTTAGGGCAACCCGAAGACAGAGAGAGAGAGAGAGAGAGTGTAGATAAGTTAGTGCAATTAATATATAGAGCTAAATTAGCGACCGCCATATCGGTCGCTAAATGCGGTCGCTAATTTTAGCTACTGAGTTAGCGACTGCCATATCGGTCGCTAATTTAGCGACCACGTTATCGGTCGCTAAATGTGGCGCCATTTTTTTTGGTTGACCGCGCAACTTTTTTCCTAGACTTAGCGACTGATACTTATGTCAGTCGCTATATCTGTCGCTAAATATCAATTTAGCGACCGCCATAAGTAGCGGTCGCTAAATGCGGTCGCTAAAGCCATGAATTCTTGTAGTGTAAGCCAAAGAAACTTAAATTTGTAGTGGACATGCTATAGAAATTTCATCATGTCCAATGTCAAAGAGTAACAAAGAATGCATAGGCTGAGTTACTATCGATTATGATTGATCCTTACTATTATGTAACTAGTCTTGGTTTGATGCTTAGATTGATGACTATGACCTAAATTGACTTTAGGACACTTTGTGCATTGCACGTGAGTTCATAACGATTCACATAAGTGTGGTTCTTGAAAAAGAGTGAATTCTAGAGCTTACTCAGATTTTTTCAAAAATATTTTTGGTGCTAAACTTTTCATATTTTGATAAAACTTTTCATTAGCTTTCTAACGCAAAAAACAACACCTCAATCCAATTTTTCTAGAGAAAGTTATGCCCAAAATAAGAAAGGGGGTTCCGTGAAGTAGCCGATAGGCAGTAGGGTAATACAGTCGACTGCGTTGGCCAAAATTAAGTTTCAACGGCTATTTTCGAGGATAAGACCCCAATGGTTAGTTTAGAGGGAACCCATCGACTGCATTGAAAATATAGTCGAATGCAATAGCAGTTTTGCTTATTTAATGTCTCTAACGGCTATATTTCATATCATTCTCTATATAAATGCTTTGGGGCTTCATCATACACCATGGAAACCACATTCTAAGCCTCCATTCATTAGAGAAACATCAAGGCTCATAGATTAAACTTTTCTCTCTTCATCTTCATGATTTTACATCATTAAAGAGAGCATCTTTGTGAGCAATTCTTTGATTTGAGCATTCTTCAAGTCATCAATTCTCTCATCTCTCTATTGTACTAGAGCTTCATTTGTACTCATTTCCTTTCAAGAGGATTTCTTTGTACACAATTGATCTTTGTAAAAGGATTGTGATCAAGGCTTGGGTTTGTCAAGTCTTGGGTGAGCTTTGTGGATTCAAGGCTTGTGCTTGGTGTGGGGATATCACCAAGTGTTGTAAGGGTTTTGATCTTGACCCGGAAGAAGATTGTTGCTAGTGGATTCTAGTGCTCTTGCAAGGGACTTCCTTGAAGAGGTGGATGTAGGCTTGAGGGTAGTTCAAGCCGAACCATTTAAATCTCCTTGTCAAGTATCTCTAACTCAATCTCTTTACTTATTACTCTATAATTGCTTGGGATTTTTTAGTTAGCATCTTCATTGAAGTATTACTCGGTTTGATTGAGATTCATAATTGTGCTTAGTTTAAATTTTTCATTAATTCTCAAAAACCCTATTTACCCCTCCTCTAAGGTTGTTTCATTGGTTTCATTAAGAAAAACGTATTTTACGCTAAAATTATTTGACAAGAATGAAAAATAAAACTGGTAAGACTAATTAAATGGAAATGAATAAAAGTACTAAATAATTAAGAAATACCTGTACTTAAAAATTTGAGAGGGTTAGTACTTAGTAAGAAATAAAAATGGTAGGAAAGCTTGTAAATTTTAGATAAGAGAGAGTGAGAAGATTGGTATAAAAAATGTGAAGAAGAAGGGGGTAAGTTTATAGAATTTTTAAACTATAGGTTGTTTATAGTTGTTGGGAAGGTAAATATGCAAAAAGGCATAGAAGGGTTGTTGGAATAAGGTTGGACGTAGATACCCCCAAGCTAGTTGTTAGATAGCTGTTGGGGGTGGGGGGTGGGGGTTTAAAGTCGAATTTTAAGAAAATATAGCCGTTGGTGGGGAATTTGATTTTGATTTTTTTTAGGACCGGGACTGGATCGGGCATGGACCGGGCTAGATCCGGGCCTCAAAGGGCATAAGAACTCTTTTTAGGGCTGGGCTGGGTCTAAATAGGGTCGAATTTGGAACTTTCGAGGGCCAGGCCGGGCCATTTTTGGAGAAAATGACAGCCGAACCCTGGTCCAGGACCTTGGCCCTTCGGACCTGGGCCAGTACTGTTTATACCATGGGCTAGGCTTTCTGGGCTTTTTTTGGCCTGGAGCGGGCTAGGCCATTTGACATCTCTAGTGGTTGGGGGTTGCAGGTGGGTTGATGAGAGAGGAGGAAAGAGAGTTTGTAAGCGGTTTTGGGAATTTAGAGGGTAATTTTGTCCATTCATCTTTTTAACTCTAAAATAAGGCAAATGTCAATAAGAAGCATTTAATGCAAGTCTCGCGACCTCATTCTTATGAATATTGTGGAACAATTGATTACACAGCTATTATTCCTATTAATTAATATTAACCTGTTGAATTACTAAATGACTGGTTTAGCCTGGTTTGGTGTTCTTGTTTATAATTAGCACTAGAATTAATAACCAAATTCTAGTGACATGTAAGCTGACCACGAAAGTAAAAACATTAAGTGCGTGTTTAGAAAAATGGGATTGAAGAAATTTTATTTCAAATATTCAAAATTTGTGGTTTGGAACATTATAAAAAAGGAATTGGAATTGAATTTCGATTTCATGTAATTTGACTGAATTTGTTTCTGTAGTGTAAAATCTGATGAAAAATGGTCGGATTTCATGGAATTTGGATTTATTTCAGTTATGAGTAATTATTTACCTATCTTACTCTTTTTTTGGATTTCTCCAACAATGAAGTTACCACCACTGTCTTCATTGTCGCTATCGCCACACACTTTTACTACCACCACCCGCACTACCATTGCCACCACTATCATCGCCATCACTACTACTACAATTACTGCCACCACCACTGCTGCCACCACCACCGCCATTACTGCCACCACCACCGCCATTACTACCACTACCATCACTATTGTCACCACTACCATCGTCGCCGCCACCATTACTGCCATCACCACCACACCATTTTAACTACCGCCACCTACACCACTACTCTCACCACCACCGCCACCGCTATAACTATCGCTGTCACCACCACTGCCACCACTATCACCGTTGTCGCCACCACTACCACTACCACCACCATCACCGCCACTGCTAACCAATTCATTTTCATTGTAAGTTAATGATATAATTGTCTAAAAATTTATCACCTTTCCATTTCCTTTCCTCTCCAAATATAAAATAGAAATTCTGTTATTTGAATTCTCTTTCGTTCCAAACAAAAAAAAGTGAATTGAATTTTAAATTCAATTCCGAATTTGAAATCCAAATTCTAAAAGAATTAGTTCCAAACAAAGCGTAAGAAAACTATTTGCACCTTACATAGACATAGATTGAATTATTGTTCACGGTAATGATGTTTTACCATGCGGTGTATCCTTAAATATTAATAATTTGTTGCAAAGTTTTATTTTCTTTCTTTATTTTGTGTTGCGAGTATAGTAAAATAATGTCATAACTTTACGAGTAAAAAGCCAAATGAAAAGAAAAATATTCTGGAACACAATTGTGATGTAGCTGAGAAATTGGCACTGGAATTACTCCTGAGTGAATCAAAGTTACTACTTTTTTTTAAGTATGAAGAATCCTAAATGCGGACGAGTAACCAAATAGGATTACCGAAATCATTCTATTGCTTAATAAAGCAGAATAAGTTATTCATTCATGGATATTGTCAATTAACAAAAAAAAAAAAAAGTGTTTGTTAACTGAATAAAGGTTATTAAGCCTCTTTAATGTTGCTTAAGAAGTGTCTTAGGGCAGAAGATAGCACCTGCCTTGAATTTTTTCTGCACATAATTTCACTTTTTAACCATTCAGCTTCATTTTTGTATTAAGAATCGTCATTAGAAGGCATTAAGAAAGTGTAACCGAAAATCTTTAGCTATATAACAAAAATGTCTAAGTTGTAGTGCAATCAGCAACTTCACAAAAAGGAATGATATAGAAGTTTCACCTTTTATCGGTCTCTTTTTGTTCATCCGTTTCATTCCTGTAATCAACTTTTTTTCCCCCTTTTTGTTAAGCTGGAGATTTTTCATTTACGAAAAGAAGTTTGTTTCCCATGGTTACGAGAGTAGCTTGACTACTTTCCATGAGAAACCCAAAAGAGCATAGTAGTTATACAACCAGATGGAAATAAGTTTTAAGTTTCGCTAAGGGAAGGGACACATGAGTGGTAATGTACATCAGATAGATCAATAAAGCCTTCAACCAAAATCGTGGAGAGAGAAGCCCTCGGAAGGTTCCTAGCACTCCTCTTGACACTGTTGTATTAGTCTTCTCTGCTTTGTACTAGTGTTGTCAAACGGGCCGGGCGGCCCGCGGGCTGGCCCGACCCGGCCCGGTTCTGGCCCGGGCTGGCCCGGCCCCGACGGTGAACAGTAACGGCCCCAGCACAGCGGGCCTGGGGCCTGGGCCTGGACCAGGCCGTCCATTGCTGTGAAAAAGCCCGGCCCGGCCCGGCCCGAAAACGGGTTTGGCCCGGCCCGGGTCTGGCCCGGGTCTGGCCCGGTCTGCGGCCCGGTCTTCGGCCCGGATCTGGCCCGGGGCTGGCCCGGTCTGCGGCCCGGATCTGGCCCGGGGCTGGCCCGGTATGCGGCCCGGGTTTGGCCCGGTTTTGGCCCCACTTGTTTGAATTTTTTTGTTTTTCCCCCCTTTCTTCCACCCCTTTTCCAAAATTCCACTTTTACCCCCCCAACAGCAATATAACGGCTAGTTTGGGGGGTATTTTAGTCTAACCTCTATTTTTCAACTCCTTTACACTCTTACCCTCCCCAACAACTATAAACGGATAGTTTGTAGGGGTATTTTGGTCTTTTGTGAAGTTTCTAAAATCTATAAATTCACACCATTTCTCTCTAATTTTTCACACCAATCTTCTTACTCTCTCTTACCTAAACATTCTATATTTCTACAAGCTTTGCTACTATTTTCCTCTCCAATTACTACTCTTGCTAATTACTACTAGTATTTACTAATTAGTACTCTTGTTTATTAATTACTAGTCTTGCTAAATTCTTTTTAATTACTACTCTTGCTAATTACTACTAGTATTTACTAATTAGTACTCTCGTTTATTAATTACTAGTCTTGCTAAATTCTTTTTAATTACTAACTCTCTAATATTTGTTACTCGTTCATTCTTTTAATTGTTATTTCTTATTACTACTCTTATACTTGTGTATTTAGTCACTCTTACAAAGTTTAGCTCGAAATATGGCTGGATTATTGAAGAAAATGAGGCGTGCATCGTCATCACGAAAAACATCATCATCATCGCAAGCACCACCACCAGCACAAGCGCCAGCGCCACGGCCATCACAAACACCAATCCAAGCACCAACACAACCATTCGTTCCTGGACGAATGAGTACAGGCTGTATGATAGATACCCAAGCCAATTGGGAGTTCAATCAAAACATTCCAGATTTTGAATACACGCCTGATGAAGACCCCCCGCATTATAGTCAAGGACGCAGCTCGGTTGGCGAAGCTACTACTCCGTGGCATAATCTCAACCCTATGCCTGGTCATGATGAAGAAGGGCCGAGCAATGCCTCCGGTAATGAGCCAGAAGTCCAAAAGGGAAAAAAAAGAAAGCCGAGTGTTGGAATCATTTCGATGTAGTTACGGTGGACGGCATCCGAAAAGCTCGATGTAAGTACTGCGCTAAATTATTTTCGTCTGGTAGTGGTAATGGACATCTTAACAGGCATTACCCTCTGTGTGCACCTCGACAAGGCCACGTCGAACCTACCCAAACGCAGTTATCTTTTGACGGTAAGTTATTTGTTTATAATCAGCGAGAGCAAAGAGACGGTCTCGCTGAATTTGTTATTCATGATGAACAAGCCTTTTCTTTTGCCGATAATCCTAAGCACTCTAGATATATGAACACATACGTTCAACCTTTGTACAAAAAGGTTCATAGAAACACAACTAGATCCGATGCACTCCGACAGTACAATGCTGCTAAAGCACGCCTTATCGATTATTTCGATAAATTTGAAGGTAAAGTTAGTCTTACTTCTGATATTTGGCAATCTCCTTATACTTTTGTTAGTTATTCTTGTGTGACCGCTCATTGGATTGATGTAGATTGGGTTATGCACAAGAGAATCATCGCTTTCGAGCACTTCCCTTATCCGCATGATGGAATGAACATTGCTATTCTTATATTAAAAGCATGCACCACATTTAAAATTAAGGATAAGATTATGAGTGTTAGTTTTGATAATGCTTCTAATAATAAAGTTGCTGTTGCAGCTTTAAAGGAGACGCTTCAACCTGTACTTAACGGTGAATTATTTCATGTTCGCTGTGTTTGTCACATTATTAATTTAATTGTTCAAGATGGTTTAGCTGCTGCAGGAGATATTCTTCTCAAAATGAGGGGTATGACAGCGTATGTTAATAGCTCGAGTCCGAGAACACAACAATTTAAAACGTTGTGTGTTCAATATAATATGCCTCGCAGGAGAGCAGTTACAGATGTGGTCCACAGGTGGAACTCTACATACCACATGCTTTTACACATTCTGGCATACCGAGAAGTCTATACGCATTTTCTACTAACCCAGTTCCCAGCCGGCTTGCCAACTCAAGAGGAATGGCAGATGGCCACATACCTAGCTGAATTTTTGGAGGTATTCTACACGTCTACCAATTTATTGTCTGGTACGTACTATCCCACCTCTCCTCTCGCTGTAATAGAAATTCTGAAGATGGCTACAATGTTAACAAAATGGAGATATATAGGACCCTTTAAGGAAATAGTAAAAGTGATGGATCAAAAATTTAATAAATATTGGAGTAAGCTGCCTGCTATTTTTACTGTGGCTACTTGTTTAGATCCTAGGTTAAAGTTGCATGGCGTGAACGCCTCGATACAAGAGATATCGAAATTAATGTGCTACACAGCAGAGGAGACAACCGCATTCACAGCAAAAGTGAGCAAGAGGTTTGAGGACTTGTTCAACGTCTATCGTAATTCTGCTGACGTGCGCGGGCGAGCTACATCATCATCCACTGTTGAGAGGTATTATGCGCCATACCTTCAGGGCTTTGAACATCTAGTAGCAAGACAACTACCAGGTGAAGGTACTTCTAATTCGGCAGGTTCGTATACTTTTTCCTCTTTTAATGAGATTGGTGTATATGCAAATACTGATCATTATTCTGATTTATCAAGGCAAGAACAGGTTAATTTTAATTTGTTAAATTTTTGGAAACAAAATCAAAACATGTATAAAACTTTATCCCAAATTGCACGGGATGTACTGCCAGTGCAAGCCTCCACGGTTGCTTCAGAGTCGGCATTTTCAGCTAGCGGGAGGGTTTTGGATGACAGGAGGAGTCGTCTTAACCCCGAGTCGCTCGAGCTATGTGTATGTTGGAAGGATTATCTTGATGCGAAATACCGCGAGCAAGATAAACCGATTGATGATAGGAAGAGCAGTGACTCGGATATTGAAGTACTTCTGGATGATTAGGTAATTTGTTTTTATTTTCCTCTTTTGATCCTTTTGGTTGACGTTGCAGATTTCTTGATCTTTGATTGCTGATATTTTGGATAGACATTCATTATTATTTTGATTGTTAGAATTTTAAGAATAAATTTTTTCACAAAATATACTTTTTTTTTCATATATATAAAATAAATTTTTACAAGCAAGATATATATTTTTTCGTATATATAAAAAAATAGGTAACTTCGCCTGTTTGTTTACAAGCAGCCGGTCCCAAGCCCGGATAAAAGGAGGAGGGCCTATGAATACATTTATTATTTTTCTATATAAATTGTTATGTGTTAAGATTTTATTAATAAAGCTCATCAAGAAGAGTATGAAAATGTTTAACATATAATAAAAAATATAATGGCTAACAAATAAATATGTATATACATACATACATATATATGTATATTACTTATAATGAAATAAAAGGATAAAGATTAGGTTCGTTAAATTGTGAATATTGCCTAGAGATGAAATTTAAAATTGAATAACAAGAAGAAAAAAAAAAAAAAAGGGCCCGGGCCCGGCCCAAGCCCGGCCCTAGCTATTGGGCCTAGGGCCTGGGCCTGGACTGGGCCTAGGTTTGCCTTCGGCAGGCCCGGCCCGGCCCGGCCCGGTTGGCAGCCCCCATTGGCCCGGCCCCGGCCCGGCCCCACAGCAGGCCCGACGGGCTTGGGCTGGGCCGGCCCAAGCCCGGCCCTTTGACATCTCTACTTTGTACTTGGCTTTCCTGATCCGGTTCTCAGTACTGTAGCATATCTGAAAGTGATGATATTCTTTTAATACAAAACAAATATCATTCAGCAATCCAGTAGTTACGTTGTTCTCGCTACTATGGTGCAACATCTGAGAAATAATTTATCGTCAGTAAAAAGAGTAATATGTGTAATCTTGAGACTGATAACCCTTCAAATGCTAGTCTGGAAAGCTTTCAGTGATGCCAAGCTGCGGTTGTTTGCTAGAAGAGTTCATTGAAACTCATTGAATTGTTGACCATTTTGCTTATGGACTGAGGTAAAGAGTCCTAGTTCACAAGAAACACTACTACTTTGATGAGCTATACATGCTGAACTCTGGCGGAAAAGGAGATGTAGATCGTTGCGCTGGATTCTAGCAGCCTTACTCTTAATTGTAGGAGAATGTCTGTAAATTGTCCAATATGTTGCACAAAGCTGACATAGTTGGTGTTAATAAATTCGGTAAATGGACCCATTATCCGCCCACTAACAGATAATATGTATTTGTTAGTTTGGATAAATACAGTTATTTAGAGAATATTTATCTCCTAAGAGTTTGAGATAAATACAATCTTTATCTCCTAAGAGTTTGAGGTAAAGTCAGTCTCTAATTGTATCTCTATATAAAGGTCAGAGATATCCCAATAAGTCAGAAGTCATAGCAATAACCCTCTCTATAGCACTCTCTCTAGAGCAATCACCAAGCTCTAGGATTTGGTTCGTGGACGAAGAACTCGACTCTAGTAGCCGTTTTTGTACCTGCGAAAAAGATCAAGCGTGTTGGAGGCTCGTAACAATAAGGATCCTACGTCGAAATATTCGGAGATTTCATACGGTATGTTTCCGAACCTACTACGTGTTACGTGGTAGCGCAATAATTGTCGTAATCGTTTCAACATTGGTATCAGAGCATGATTACTTGTTGATTCGCCTTTAACATGCTAGAATAAGTAATGTGCATGTTGCGATTTTTTCCGGATACATGAACGAGATCCATTACAAAAATTCAAAATTTATTGAGCATGTTTTCTGAAAAATAATTATATATTTTTTTATTCTCAGATGGTTGAGGATGAACTCCGTAAAATTTCGTGATTATTGGATGCATGATTTGTGAGAAATCACGATTTTATTTTTCAAGAAAACTGTGGTTTTTTCGAGTTTTGGGACTCAAATTCGGAGCATGATATTCTGTTTTTATCATGATCGTTTGGTACATAATTAATCTATGTCGCATAAGCTTTCCAACGATATATCGTACGCATTATTTGGCTTAAAAACGAGAGAGATATGGCCTTCGAAAGTTGGCATCGCGACATGGCGGCGCTGAAAAAAATTAGGGTTTAATGAAGAAGATGAACAGTGTCTACACGAGCACCACGCGTTAAGCCGAGCCCAGACCCGCGACACGCGCCAAGGCAGCCGAGGGTGCTGCACTCACGCGCGCCACGCGCGAAGGAGCTGCGCAACGCCACACGCGCCAAATGAGGCTTCTGACCCATGCGCCCACCCGCTCCACGTGCGCGTGTTACCCTAGATGCTGCCCCACTCGCACGACGGCGCGTGGAGGCGCGTGAGGGATATTTTTTGGTCGGTGTTGTCACCGCCGACGAGTGAAGCTCCAGATTAGCCAAGAAATTTTTTCTATGGTGTTAAATTTACCTTTATACCCTCTGTAGGTGTTCTGTTTATTTTTTAAACAATTTTTCTATAAATAAATTAGTTTTAAAAATTTGTTTTGATGCTCACAGAATTTTTCTTTAATTCCAGAGGGTATATTAGGGTCAAATTTACTGTTTGTCATCTTTTTAAGAATTTATCTCTCGGTTTTGGTCATTTGTGAGTATTTTTGTGGTTATAAAAAATACGAATAATGCGTAAATATTATTTTTTGCACTTCGTGAGTAGAAATAAATATTTTGAAAAGTTATATGATATAGATAAATTCTGTCTTATTTGTTACATGCTTGCCTTGATTTGTGTTATGGTTTAAATATACTTTTGAGGTATATTTGTTGGGTTTTTGGTAAGCCCACACTTATTAAACCAATTTTTATTTTCAAGGCCTTAATGCCCGTTTTCCTTGGAAGGAGAATGTGGCATATTCATCCATTTTATTACCCTTTAACTTGTTATTTGAGCATGCTAGTTTTAGGTTAAATGGATGGATATTAGATTGGCATTCTAAACAAACTTATGTTTAATGTGTTTACTCTTATTTTAAGAAATTTTTTTTGAAAATAATGTGTTGTGCGGCATCTCCATTTGTTTTATTGGAATAGTTTGTAGTAGGATTTTCAAAGATGTTGTATTCTATTATTTCCCTATATATTTCAAGAAAGCCTTGTACGGGGATGTAATTTCGCACGCACATTATTCAAGCCAGAATTTTCTTAGCATAAGTTATTAGAATGCCAACAGGGCTCAATGGAGTCCTTGCACACTTAATTGCATGGTGCAATTTTATATTGTTCTAAATTATCATGTGTATGATTTATTATATTGTGGCTTATATGATGATGAAATTTATTGCGAAAAATTACTTGAAAAGTATTTTTCCCAACTCACATACATGGGAGATGATTACGAGCTTATTAGATTTTCGATTTCATGATGTGAGGAAGGATTATGTTTTTTATTTGAATTTTTCGAAATAAATAAAAGGATGTATAATTAATGTCTTTTCCTTGCGCAATCTAATGTAGTGAATATAATGGCCACCAAGAATGTCATAGCTGATCTCGTTAAGGGTGAGAAACTTAACGGAGACAATTATGACGTTTGGCACAAAAAGATGAAATTCATGCTGAACGAACAAGAGCTCGAGGAGCACTTGACCAAGGAGATGGTCCGCCAACTGAGGCGCAACCCTTAAGAGACCACACTGCCTACCAGAAGTGGAATCAGAAAGATCGTAGTGCGCGCTACACCTTGTTGAGCAGCTTGCAAAATGATCTAATTGGGCAGTATGATGAACTTCCAACTTGCAAAGCTTTATGGGAGCAGCTCAAGTTCTCTTTTGGTGGAACCTCAACTACGCGGCTTCGTAGCCTTGTGATTAAGTTTGAGGAGTACACAAAAGACCCTAAGCATACCATGAGTGAACATCTAAGGGTGATGTCCAATATGATTGGTAAGCTAAGGGATGCTGGCCATGTGCTCACAGATGAGCAGCAAGTCAGAGCTGTCATAAGGTCCTTTCCTGCCTCATGGGCTAATATGAAACAGCTATTGACCCATAGTGAAAACATCAAGAACTTTTATGATGTTTCACAGCATGTCATCCTTGAGGACGAGACTCGAGATGCTGACAAAACCCTTGCTTATGTCGCCTAAGGGGATCGCGCAATGTAAATGGCAAGCGCGGAAGACAAAGTAAGAAAGGTAAGAAAGGCGAGGCTAGCACTTCTGCGCCAAAGGAAGGAAAAATGAAGAAACGTAAGAGAGGAAAATGTGGTGGGAAAAAGGATCTGTCTAAAGTTAAATGCTTTTCAGAATCTCTCTCTCAGTTATATGTTTCCTCACATGTGATGGTTGCTCATTCCCAACCTGTGTGGTTTGTGGATACAGGTGCAACAAAACATGTAGCACGTGATCGAGAGGGGTTCGTAGATTATCACCGGATTCCAGCGGGTAGCAAACATATCTTCATGGGAAACAATAGCTCTGAAGAAGTGCTAGGGGTTGGTTCTTACCAGCTCAAGTTGCGCACTGGGCGCACATTGATTCTTGAGGATGTGCGATATGCACCCACTGTTCGGCTTAATCTACTTTCAGTTACTGCTTTATTAGACAGTGGTTTTTCTTTATTTTTAAGGGTAATAAGTTGGACATCTTTTTGGATAATGTTTTGACAAAAGCATACCCTAAAGATCTTTTCATATTGAAAATTTAACCAAATAATGTTCCCTGAATGAAGCTTGAGGTAGATAGCAGTGATGAGAGGGTATCCAAGATTAATCCTGATGAGCATTTGGATGTCATCCACGTTGTATTTTATACTTTCGATACATGGAATGGATGGGGGATGTCCAATGATATCTGCTAGGGTAGGGTTTGCAGTCGCTGGGAATAGGACCAACTCGGACCCAAATGTCTGCCGTGTGTATCGAGACCCTGCTAAAGATCATACGTTGTTGCCATGGTAAGAGGACCAACAGTTGCAAAACATAAGTCTAGCTACTTCCTGTGACACAAATTGGAACATGATGATTTGTTTTGAGGAGTGTAACCCTTGTGCGACCTCCACACAGAACCAGTGATTATTTATGCAAGTTTGGAGTTCAACTCCTGAGAAGCTTTTACAGTCAAAGATCTTCTATATCAGGAAGTAAGAGGGGTTTTGGTTTCTTCTGAAGGTGCTTGCATGTTTGGGTGAACAACTGAGCTTTGACGAGAAGGGAGGTATCTACGGTTGAGATGCGTGGTTGGGAAATCTAGTGGGTTTGCTAGTGTATATTTGGTGGAAGGCATGAGATTGACTTAGGGAGGGAGGTTTTGTATTGTGGAAGAAGAAGTGGGGTGTTGACTTAGGTGAGGGAGCGTTGATGGAAGAAGAAGAAGAGGGTGTTTAACTCTAGGGAAGGAAAGGTTGGTGGAAGAAAAGGACAGCATTTACTACTTTTGCTTCTTAGACGAAGAAGCTTTAAAGTTGCAAATCACTCTGGTCCTTATAAATTAGCAGTGCAAACAAATAAAAGGGCACCCAAAAAGTTTATCTCTTATTATCAACTTGAGCACTACTTATTCAAGTCATAAGATTGTTGGCACTAAAGTCATAAAAGTGGAGCAAGTAATATCACGGGTTAATAACATCACCATTCCTTGTACTTTACACGATTTTGTACGTCTCTATCTATATTTTCAACTTTGACAAAAATGTCCCCTTATATTTTAATAAGCTACAAGTAGTTGCACATTTCCCCATGCCTTGCATACAGGAGCATCAACCGACAACATATTCATTGAGAAAGCTCGTCCTTGTATGTTTAATAGTAAAAACAAAAGAGGAATAACAATAATAGCAGTAATAAAAATAGAAACATTATGTTCACCTTTTTATACGATTCTTCTAACATTTTTGCTCATTGGAAATGAAATTTAGTAGCAATTGTTTGCTTTTTAACAACAAATGAGTAAGTAAAAAAGCATATAAAGTGGTACGAATAGTATCTTCCAAATAATAGTAACAAGTATAATAATTATCTCTGTTTGTGTTGATGTTTGGATTAATAAAGACCACTAAGAAAGTCATTAAAATTAAAGAAAATAAAATAACAGAAAATATTATATTTATATGTGTGTATGAAAAAAGTGAATATGTTGCTAGCTCTAGGCAACTTGCCAACGGCTAGCGACTAAAACTACGTAGTTTAATGGCTGTTTGTATCGAAAAAAATCTCCAAAAAAAAAAAGATTTTATAGAGTCGCCATCTTATTTAGTAAGAAAAAATAAGAGAAAACCAAAGAAATAGCTCAAAGATATCCAAGAAGAACGACTGATCTATCGAAACCATGAGAAGGGTTCGAGGACTACGTTACGTAATGAGAAGTTATAGGCACCAGCCACGCCCTTTCAATCTCTACTCCATTTCTACTGATTAATGGCCTTAAAAACACGTAGCATGCAAAAATATGACAAAACCAAACCTAAGTTAGTTTTTATGTTATTTGGCTTGAACTCAACAATTAGGGTCAAGTGGCCTACGTATCCGATCGGACTAAAATCATCGTACTTCGACACTGGTTCTACAATAGGTAGTCTACAATTCAAGATTTAGACCTTAGACAAGGAATATGAAAATAAAATTTTTTGATGTTTTGAAATGAAATGTGATTACGGGCAAGGGATGACAATCTATATGATTTCTACCATATGAAAGCTTAATAAAAATTACCTCACGATGCAGCTTGCCTTGACGACTTGGGAATGCTCGCTCGATGCAAAGAACAAAGTGATGTTTTTAGAGTGATTTGGATGGCTAAGATTCTCGAGAGAGGTTGAACGCCACTTTACGAGAAAATGGCATGCAAACTCTAAAGATAATAAGCTTCTAGACTTAAAGTCTGAAACTTAAAAAATGGAGGCCAAGACCTCTTTTTATAGTGCTCAGGGTCACATAATCTGATAAGATTGGCAATGTCAATCTGCATAGCTGGAGATAAGTTAGAATAAGTGATAAAATTGCAGATTGACAAAAGTCAACTAACCGACTGGTTAGTCAAAAATTAGCCAGTTCACCCCATCTATTAAAAATATTTTTTCTCGAATTTTGGGTTATTATCTAGCCCTAATTTTGAAAATTACCTCTGAAATCACAAAAGGGATGTACCAGATTTGGGATAAGCCATTTCTTAACCATATAATAGATTGATTTGATCTTCATATCAAGGGAAAATAATGGATTATTTTCCAAAGTCATCTAGACAAATTGCATCATTTAAGATAATCTAGACCATAGACGGGACATAAATTACATGGAATGGAGTGGATTGACGGACATGACTAGATTGGACAATTAAACTAGAGGGACCATATTAATTAATAAACTGGACTTAATCGACTAATTAAAACACATTACTAAGCCCATACTCAATAATGTCTTTTAATTAATAATGAATCCCATATTTAATTAACTAAAAATGCTTACAAAAATAGGGTGTCTGCAGAGCCCATTGGGGATGGAGTGCGCTTGCGGGTGAACATTACCAAAAAGAAGGATAACACATTTTTGTTGTGAAAAACAGAAGAAGAAAAAAAAGAAGACCACTTGACTCAAAGACAATTTAAAGACTCGCATAAATATGAGGTCGAACCTTCACAGGCTTCCTATGTATCCTCCCAGGAGGAATCCCACCAACGAAGTTCGCTGAAACACAGATATTGTTTGAAGTCAGAGCCAACAGTGACAACAATTAGTCATTGAATGTAAAATCTAGATCTGGACCTGGAACTGAAACTAGAGCAGGAATTAGAACGAAAAAAACTCACTGCCTAAGAGCCGGAGCCAACAGTAATGTCGATTAGTCGCTTAGGCAAAATAGAATACCGTGCCTAAAAGTCAGAGCCAATAGTAGCTATGATTGGTAGTCTAGACACAATAAAGGTTAGATCTAGAACCAAAAGTGAAACTGCCCATTATCGGAGCCCTCAAGACAAGTTGAAAGGGTCGACGAACAGGGAAAAAAACTTTGGCCATTACCGAAGCCCTCAAGACCAGTTGGAAGGGTCAATGGACAAAAACTGTATATATAAGAAACAGAGCCAACAAAGTGCCATCAAGCGGTTGGTCGCCTAGATAGTATACCCATAGAAGTCTCAGCCAATGGTAACAACAATTGGTTGTCTAGGAGTACTAAAGACTAGATCTGGAACTGAAATTGCCGGAGCACCCAAGACAAGTTAAAAGGGTCGACAGATAGGGAAATAACTTGGTCATTGCCGGAGCACTCAAGACACATTGAAAGGGTCGATGGACAAAGTGATAGCATGACTAGTAGCTAGAGCCGGAAATATCGTAAAGACAATAGATTGTTGGATGCGAAGAGTCAATTCACTTCAGAAGGAGATATTGGCAATAAATATGAAATCTTGTATTGGCCTTACATCGTATAGGAGCCGTGGGATGAATTAATGAATTTTGAAAAATCTGGGTAGTGAATCACCCAGGGATCAGATATAGGACGTGCACGGGTGGGTAGGCAGGCAGGCATGCAAGCATACAATACGATGTACCAACCCCCTTGGGTAAATCATGTGACCCTGCATAGGCAAGCAAAAGCAAATGCAAATTGGTACTGATGGTGAAGCACGCAAGCATGCATGCAATTTTTTTTTTTAAAGAATGTTTGAAAACTTGCCAGTTGATCAGAAGGTTTTTGAAATATCTGAAAGTTTGGTAGGAGACCCGACCGGTTAGTCAGAGACCTTGACCGACTTAAATGACAAAATCAGTTAGTTTGGTCGCCCAGATTTGTGCATAATTTTAGGTTTTTTCCAAACACTTCTAATTTAATTCTAATCCAATCTTTCTTAGATTTCTTCTCTCCAGGAGTTCTAGATTGTTGGTTCCAACCCTAATCACACTCTTAATTTATAAGTACGACAAATCTCTTCCCCATCTTTCTCAATTTGGTGCAATCATGGAAGCTTATGCGAGAAATCGCAAGGGGCATGAGGAAGGCCCTCAAATCGGCAAGATCTTCTGATTTTAACCCAAGAATCGAGCTGAGGATCAGTCTTACTCACTCCCAAGCAAGGCACTCATCTTAGCATGCTCTACTTCATCGTAGAGGTAAGTTTGCTTGAAATTTCTCTCCTAGACACACACTATTTCACCGTATCTCCCCTACACACCATGCCCATACACGGAAGGCCCCATGCTATAGGGTTTTCAAGTAATTCTTTCATGAATTGTACGGTCTTTTAGGTGTTTTCATTTGCTTTGTGAATTTGTGGCCCCTCCTTTTGAATAAGCAATGTAGGGGCTCCAGTAACCTTGTGAGAGAGTGGTGAAAAAACTTCCTGATCACATTAAGATAGGGTAACCGCTATGGGCTTCCATCCCTTTTAGACAGATTGCATTTTACTCAAAGTAAAAAGCATCTTCTATGCCTTACTGAGCGTTGGTGGGATTCCACCAACACTTTTCAAATGCCACTTGGAAAGGCCACAGTCACCCCTTTTGATTTCACGAATATCACCAGTATTCATTGTTGAGGGAGGCCTATTCTATTGGTCCATGCATTTGATAAGGATCGAGACCTTGTGGTCTGTTTGCTCGACTATGACCCATCCTTCAAGAAGAGTGGTTCGATACTCTTGGGTTCTATCCGAGATCACTATGAGCGCATGAACTTGGATGCGATGGAGCCCGTAGCGGTTGATTAGTTTATTCAAGGTTTTCTGCTATACACTTTAGGGGAAACCCCCTTTAGCAACGAGGACGACTCGGTCCAGCTGTGGTGCTTCGAGCCCTTGAGGTGATTGGGGATATTAAGGAGTACGATTAGGGTACTCCCGCTCTGGCTTATTTGTATAGATCAAAGGGTACTGTGTCCCGGAGGTAGTCACTGGGCTTCATGGGATTTTGTGAAGTCTGGGAGGTATGCCTAAGCTCTTTGAATTTTTTCTAACAATTTTGATGATTATTCTTAACATACCCTCACATGTTCCTTATTTTTCCTTAGTTTTGGGCTTTTAAGGTTTTGGGGTCTAACGCCCCTCGTTTGGTAGAGGCGGCTCCTTTTGTGAGTACACCGACGATGACCCGATGGAACTTCAGAGATAGAGTCTTGGAGTTTATGCATCGAGACAGCTTCAATGCGTTGAGGGAATGCCCAGTAATCAAACCTATTAATTCATGCTATTTTCCTCCAAAGTGTGCTTATCAACTTCTCATAGCTCTTTTTCTTCAGAGTAGGAATTTGTCTCAGTGATGGCATAATATGGGGGAGTATGCTGAGGAGTTGACACGTACTCGGTGTCAAGTGCTACTGGTGAGGCCCTCGCATGAGGAATTCTATCTAGGTGATAGGGTACTTCCTCAATATCACCTAGAGGACATGGGCTTTAGAATACTGATAGCTTCTCTGAGGAGATCTATCGTACTACAGAGCTAGACCAGGGATTGAGAAAAACTTTGCTCAGGGGGATTTCAGTATCGTCCTTGTAGTGGCCAAACGATCCTTGGACTTATAAGGTGTTCATGTGGGAGGAATTGGCACCTCTTTGACTTCAGAGATGAAGAAGAAAATTCAGAGGAACAAGGCAGCCCAGGACAAGAAGGGCAAGGGGAAGAAGACGGAAGACGATGTGGCCAAAGGCCTCCTATTCCCCAACGGGGGTGCTGTATTATCCCTAAGGTAAAACTCCCGAGTATGAGCCTATCCCGTGCTGGAGAAAGATTTTGAGGTTTTTGGCTTCAAGGAGCTAGGTCGAATTCACACGGTAAACTCTAACTTGATCTTATTTTATTTCCTAATATTATGTATGGCAAATTTTGACTTAGTGTTTTTCCCTAATGCAGGTACCTTGCTCTCTGCTCCGAGGTGCCTATAGGATGGTACACAATGTAAAGGACATGGGATTAGGCTATTGTGACATGCTCTCTGTGTATGGAACTTTGAAGGAGGTACTGAGACACCTGCTCCTACTCCTTCGGTGCCACCTTCGAGAGGTGGATCGAGTGGTCGGCCAAGCTCCGTAGAGCCTCTAGCCCCTACTGCTGTTGTTACCGATATCCCTTAGGTGACCCAGTCATTCTGAAGGGCAAGTGCATGAAGAGTGTAGTGGTGACTTGAATCTCTGAAGCCTAGACCGCCACTGTCAAAAGGGAAAAGAGTTGCTACCTGTAGAAAGAGAAAGGCGTCATCCCCTCCACCGAAGAGGCCACAGCTATTGAGGAAGAAGATCATCTAGGAGGAGACGAGGTAGAAACAGAGGTGGAGGATGACGAACTAGAGGCCAAGGAAGAGCCCAGCCAGGAGGTCGAGGAGGAAGCCTAGAAGGCCTCAAAGTCGAGTTGGGAGGAGGTGCCCATCATCAGGAGATCCTGAGGGAAGCCTTGAAGACAACTACTGCTATTAGCCCCTAGATCTAGAGTTACGCTTATTTGTTAGAGGATTGGTTAGAGTCCCGTAGGGACTTGTATTCAAACAATGATCTTTTGTTAAACATTAATTTTTTTGTGTTTTTCAGTTGAAGACTATCTTAGTTTCCTACATTGAATAGATATTATAAATAAATAAATGCTCACACACATGCATAGAAAGAAGGAGGATGGGACTGGAGCTGGAGTTGGAATTTGAAAGTTTGACAATTGAGAATTGAGACTTGAGAGGTATAAGGTTTGGATTAGAATTAGGCAAACCCTTCAAAATTTTAACAAAGACTGACTAATCGGCTAACCGACAGATTAGTCAGTAGCCAAAAATATTCTCGAGGAAAACTGGCCAGTTGGTCAGAGCCTAAATTCAATTTTAAGGCCTAACCAGATGTTAGTCAGAAGAAAATTTGAATTTCAAGCCAACACCGGCCTGTTGGTCAGAAAAATGGACCACCAAATGTGCAAACTAAATAGGTAAGCTGGTTGATTAGTCAAAAATCGGACAGTTTTTTGATAAAATTTTAAAATTTTGGACTCCTAACTTTATACAAATTGGAGGTACTTAACTATATATTCAGGACTCATCTTTTCAGAACCCACGATCTTCGAGCTCCAATTTTGTGCATTTACAGACATGGACTGAAGGTTCAGACTGAAATCTGTGATGTGCTTGAGGAGCGTGATGATTCATGAAGACCTTTTCCGTGCCATAAATTATGGGACGTTAAAGATCATGTTTTCTGCTTTGACTTAATTGAACTCTGCCCTACTTTGGAGGATTTTTCTGCAATGGTAGATATCCCAGCCAATTTTCCAATGGTTGTTTGCATCATTCAAGATGGTTATGTCAAGTCCCTCAAAACTCTGTTGAAGGTCTCAGAGGAGCGCACCCGATCTTTCATTTGAGGTGAAGGTATCCAATTCGCTCATCTTATCGAATATTTTCCTACTAAACCTACCAGTCGTGATAAACAATATGCCCATGGTCGAATGTTTACCTTGGCATTATGCTTGGTAGCCAAATATCTTACCTTTTCTGGTCCTGGGATTGCTTATGTGAGGCTAGCTGATGTTTTACTTCAAGTGTCCACTCGAAGTAAAACCCTGATCCCATTAGTACTAGCCAAAACTTTACTTGGCATCTCTGATATCCATAAAGATCCTGGCATTCCATTCGGAGGTAGTTTTTTGCTTTTGTACATGTGAGTACTGGACCATATGTGTCTGATAGCCAAACATAATGTGTTAGGATATAGCCCTAGTGCTTTCCATTCTCGGCCTTTACTTTTCCAGGGTCGTTATGGCATAGACAACTAGTCTCACTTCTTATGTGTGCAAGAGTCTAAAGATATTCGTTGGTATTTTAGATGGTGCTAAGTTTACAGACCAGTTCTTAGAGCAGCTAAATACCCCAACGTTTATCTCTTAGGACTATATTATACATCATTTTTACTTTGCCTTCCGGATCTTAAGGCAATTCGGTTATGAGTAGGTGATTTTGAAAGTTTATGGAGAGTTCATGGGGAGCAAGCCTTTCTTCCTTCCATCATCGAGGTTGTGTTGCGAGGCTAGGGATCTCCGCCTTATACCATAGTGCTATTGAGTACAAATCTTTCATCACCAGTATAGAGCCAGTTTCTTCCTTGTTGCCTTATGCATACATCTATTGGCTCTGGGCCCTAGTTCGGGAAAATATGTTAGCTCTAGAAAACATGCTAAGAGTGGAGCTAGATTGGGACTTCCGAGTGCTTATGAGATAATCTCTAAAACAAGCAACATGGGAGGCTCGTGCTGCTACTGAATTGAGCCCGGAGATGTCTGAGTCTAGCAGGTTTTCTCAAAGCATAATACAAGATTTCCATCATTCTCAGATTGAAGATGAAGTTTGGGTCACTTGGATCAAGCACTCTTGGATTGGTTCCTGGATTTTTGAGGAAAGGTTTGATATTGATGGAAATCCCATATGGTCTCTACACATGGACGAGCCCTAGCGATATCCCACTTTGCTGCTGAAAAAGAAACCACCAAAGAGGAATCCGACTATCAAAGGAATTGGGAGGTCGGTATGGATAATTATCTCGAGGGTCAGTTTGATAGGCAAGGTATTAAAGGAAAAGACAAAGTGGATCAGAGTCTGTATTTTCAGGTGGAGGAACTGGAGGATATGATTCCTATATCTCAGAGGGCGGCTTACAAGAAAGATTTGGAATAATGGAAGTTAATCTTGAATGGTGAGGAGAGTCTTATTATGAAGAAAATTGAATAGATGCTAGATGATATCCCATAGGTTGCTCATAGAATTTAGAGTTGTTCTTGACTTTTGCCTAGGTCGCCCTTTGCAGGGTTTTCATCCTAGGGGGCCTTTTTTATTTTTCTCAAGAATATAGTCAGCAATTTACCCACTGGAATTAGATAATTTTTTTAAAATTTGGTCGCATCCGAGATAACTTTAAGAGCTGCTTACGTACCTCCAGCTATGTGTCACATTAATTCGTGTGTGCTGAAAAATATTCTTAAGGAGGATAAGGCCATTCGTAGTTCTATTACAAAATTTGCTCAATCGACCTAGATTGACTAGTTATGACAACTCAATTCCGTCTAAATTGACTAACAGTGCTGCACCATCTGTCGTGATTTGCTTGATCAGATAGGGACCTGACCAGTTAGATTCAGATTTTCCATGCGGTTTCCAAATTTGTCTAACGTTCTCATTTAACACCAAATCTCATCCTTTCAACCCGCGTCCTTTGACTCGCTTGTTGAATGCTCGGGCAATCCATCTTTGGTAACCCTAGATGTGATAAAGTGCCTTCAACCTTTTCTCGTCCGCTAAGGCCAATTTTTTTAATCTGTGTCTTACCCAGTCTTCTTCGGCTATCTGACTTTCCAACAATCTGACTTTCCAACAACACTCTAAGGGAGTTAACTTCTAACTCCACCAGGAGCACGGCCTCCATGCCATAGACTAATGAATATGAGTAGACTCAATTGACATTCTCACTGACGTTCTATAGCCCCAAAGTGCATATGGAAGCTTGTCTAGCCAACCCCTACACGAATCTGTCATTTTACTCAACATGCTTTTTATGTTCTTATTGGCGGCCTCGATAGCACCATTTTTCTGTGATATATATGGTGATGAACAGTGTCAAATGATAACATACTCCTCGGTTAAGTCTCTGGCTTCTCCTTTAAAGTGTAACTCGTTGTCTGAGATCAACTCCTGGGATACCCTATATCTGCATGGCATATGAAACTGCTTCCACCCACTTCGTGAAATAATCTACAGCTACCAGTATGAACTCGTGGCCATTAGAGGCCTTGGGACTGATCTTCCCTATTACGACTATTTTCCAAACTGAGAACGACCAAGGAAAGGTCATGTTATATAACTCTCCTACATGTATGTCTTCCATGATTTGGCTACCTTTTCTCTCAGTTACAAATAACTAGTGTTCTCCGTTGTAATGTCTCTTGTATAGTCTCCGGTCACTTATGATGAACTAAACTGCCCATCTTCTCAAAGCTAATCGATCCTTTGTTGAACACCCCTCTGGATACTTTCCATCCCAGATAAGATACTGTATGTCAGTATACCAAGGCTTGGTTATTTGGTCTTCTTCTATGGGGGCTATCATGAAGCAGTAGGCTAGTCGGTCTCTCTTCTGTATGACAATTAGTTTTACCTCATGTCCTTCGAGTATGTTTACTATGGAGGCAAGGTTGACTAGAGCATGGACAAAATTGTTCTTGGCTCTGGGTAGGTAATGGAATTTCACATCCTCAAACTGATCTACGACATTTTCCAAGTGGGATGATATGCTTGTAGACGCTCATCTCTAATTCTCTACATACCCTGAATTTGGTATATGATCAACGCTGAATCTCTATACATCGTGATCTCCCGGACTCCTAGGTTTAAGGCCATCTCTAAACCTATTATACAAGCTTTGTATTTAGTGGTGGTATTAGTACTACTAAAAGTCAACTTGATAGTGGACAAATGGGCTCCATCCGGTGAGATCAAGAATATCCCTACTCCAAAACCCTTGTGTTTGCTGCTCTATCAAAGTACAACTACCATCTAATCTCCGTTTCGACAATGCATACTCTTCACCTAGGAACTTCGCCTCCCATTGACCGGTATCATCTATCGAAAAATTGGCTAACATGTCGGCCACGACCTTCCCTTCGATCGACTTCTGTGTGAGATAGGTAATATCAAAATTGGACAACAACAACAATAGCGACTTGGCGGTGCGGTTTGATTGTATAGGCTTTTCAAACAAGTACTTCATAGGATCCATTTTTGCCAACAACCGTACACCAAGACGCAGTGTCTCGATCTTTGGATTACCCAAACCAAAGACATACATGTTTTCTCTAGGGCTGAATAGTTCACCTCTCATTGGGTCAACTTATTATTCACATAGTATATGGACCCTTCCACCACTGAATTCTACTGGCTAACGTAGCTCTGGCTGCAGTTTATGTCATGTTCAAGTCTAGTAATAAAGGGCTACCAGGTATAAGTGGGCTTAGGATTTGATAGTTACTTACTGTTTGATTTTGTCAAAGGCTTCCTAGCACAGGAGGTTCCACTCCTTATTGCTTGAATCCTTCTTCAACAGTTTGAATATGGGTTCATAGATCATCGTTAACTGGGATATGAACCGACTAATGTATTGGATTCTTCCCAAGAATCCATAAATCTCTTTCTCAGTTTTAGGCGAAGGCATCTCAACTATGGCTTCGATTTTGACTGGGTCCACCTTTTTCCCTCGTTTACTCATCATAAAACCTAGCAACTTCCCTGTTTGTGACTTTAAACACACACTTCTAAGGGTTTACTCTCACCTTGTACTGTCTCAGCCTCTCAAGGTACTTTCTCAACACTGTACAATGATCTACACTTTTTCTCGACTTGATGATCATATCATCCACATACACTTTCACCTCCTTATGGATCATGTCATGAAACAAGGTGGTAGCAGCTCGCTGGTATCTAGTCCCGACATTCTTCAGGCTAAAAGGCATCACTGTGTAACAGAAGGTGCCCCAGAGAGTGGTAAAGACTATCTTTTCCTGGTCTTCTAGAGCCATTTTTATTTGGTTGTATCCCTCAAAACAATCCACAAGGAAACTAACTCATGCTTAGCTGTGTTATCTGTGATCAAGTCTATAATGGGCAAAGGAAGATTGTCTTTGGGAGAAGCTCAATTCAGGTCTCGATAATTCACACACATTCTGACGTGGCTGGAAGGCTTGGGGACGGGTACGATATTGGCTAGCCATATAAGGTACTCTATCACTCGAATAAACTCGATATGGGGTAACTTCATCACTTCCTCTATAAACTTGAGGGATCACTCCAGTCTCAGCTTAAGAAGTTTTTGCTTGACGAGTTTGGCTTAGGGTAGGACAAGCAGGTGGTGTACCATGATGGATGGTTTATACTAGGCATGTCACTATATGACCAAGCAAATACATCGATGAATTCGCCAAGGAGTGTAGTCGTTCCTTCTCTCTTTGTCTTATCAAGACTAGCCCCTATTTTGATTTTTTTTGATTTTTTTTATGTTTTTAGGGGAGCCTATGTTCACTTTAACTGTTTTCTCGACCACTGGCTAGACACGACTAGATTCTCGATTTTTAATTTCTTGCAACATTTTTTTCAACACTTCTTCTAAATATTTTTTTTTCTAAGTCCATTAGGTGTGACTCATCATTACTTGATTAATTCATCATAGCCTATATCAGCGCCAAGGGATAATCAAAATCAAGCATTATTTTGTCGATCAAATAATCTGGAAACACATAATAAGTGAACAGATTCAAATTGGCTAAGGTGACATAAGTATCCAGGTCTTCCGGTTCTGGAGCGTCTTTGGCAGGAAGACTTCCTTCGGCGACCTTTCCTGTAGTAAACAGTCCTTAGTCAGTCATTTAATTTTGTGTGTCGCCCCGTGTTGGAGTGATTAGGCATGCCAGGTCTACAGTCTGGTCGTCCATTTTACAGATTAGTACTCAGACAAACATATATGTGAAGCATGTTGTCATTGCTTTCAGATCCATCAAATCCACCCAATCTAAGACTTCTTCAGTATCTGGCTCTATTTGTACTGGCATTTCTTCATCTTCGACCCACTCATGTTCATAGAATATCTTCCATCCTTTGATTTGTTTCCCAATTTTAACACTGTAAACTGGTTCCGAAAATCCATAAAAGGAACCATTTTCCCTTTTCTTGATGAAACACCCATTCATAGCAGAGATCTTGGTTGTACTCATGCATTTTTTGCCTTTCTTATTGCTCTTAGTCTGGGCAAGCTTCCAAATAGCTTCCTTATTTTCTTTTCTGGTGGCTTATACCCTAAGCCGAACTGGTCTTTCTTGTTCTCCATATCCGGAAAGCTAGGAATTCCTTAATTATTTCGGCCAAAACCTTTTCTAGGAAAGTAGTAAAACTTTCTTAACATGGGGAGCACTGTCGTACTGCTGTAAGGGGAAAATGTGAGGAGGTTTTCACCATGATAAACTTCTTCGAACTCAAGACGCTGAATTGGGTGATCCACCCTAAATCAACTGAGCATAATATCCAAAGAATCATGTGGCACTTGAACACTGTCCTTCTCGACCTGTCCAATCTGCGGCAGCTACGAGTGAAAATGGCATCATTCAACACGAACTTGACCTTTTGATGCAACGTAGAGGGGATTGCACCCGAGGACTGTATCCAAGGTCGGACCAATAGAAGATTAAAGGCGGCCGGAATATCCAATACCTAAAACTGAACATCGAAGCTAGCAGAACCCATAGTCATAAAAAGCTTTGCTGTACAAATTACCTCCCTTTTGGTGTTATCATATGCTCAGACGGCTTGGTTGGAAGGACTAAACTTTGACAGGTTTATTCGAAAGGCATGAATAGTTCGTAGGGGACAAACATTTAGAGACCATTGTCTATAAGGATTAGAGAAATCCTTTTATCAAGCACTAGCATGGTGATATGGAACGGGTCATTGCGACTTGGTCCAATTTTGGGAAGGTTAGACTCAGAAAACTTGAGAAAACTCCCATAATGTATAGCTCCTAGCACTTGGGATAGGTTTTTGGGCTGAGTTTTGATCAATATCTGGACTTCGCTATAAAGTTTGATAAGGGCCTGGCGGTGAGAATATGAGGTTGGCAGTAACCCCCGTATAGATATATTGGCTTGGGTCTTTTCCAATTGTTAAATGACCTCATCATTTGGAAGGTCTTGAGAGAACAATGGGCCAGATGTAGCCGACTGGGGCGGGGTTTGGTACACTGGACCAGATTGGGTTAAATAAGATATGCTGGCATTGGGCTCGAACATAAACCTAGTTTCTTTATCATATTCTTCTTCCACTGTGAGGTTTTTCCATCCATCAACTCCTCCAAAGTAATCATATCACATAATTACAACAGACTCATAAGTAAATACTGGCTAGTTGACAGGAACAAACCAAAATGGTCGAATCCATAACTGACTGGTCATCGTCAATACAGTTAACCCCATGGGTAGGCAAAGGCTCTTTTTGGACATTTGGTCTAAAAGGAGATGGCACTTCACCCTTGTCGATGAGGTCTTGTATGACATGTCAGACGGTGATGCATCTCTCTCTAGGGTGCCCTTTTTATTGATGGCAATTATAAAAGGCATTCACGTCATAGCTGTCAGGTATCACTGCTGGTGTTGGGATAGGTAGTTCCCCTCCTTAGTAACTGTTTAAAAACCTTAGGGAGCGGTGCGTTCAAAGGAGTGGACTTTTGTCTAGGCTTTACAGTGGGTTCCTATGTCATTGTTTGAGGTGCTTGTACGATGTTAACATTAATTGTTACTGCTGACTTAGGTTGTACATTGGAACTCCTCGGACTGGCTTGGTATGCTCCTGGTGGTTTCGACTTGCAAGAAATTGTCTCATTGTTGATTACATCTTCTATCTGGGTGAAGGATCCTATGAGAGCTTTAAACGACGTATGATAGTGACCAAAAATGTAATTGTGATAGACCAAAAGGGGTTGCTTCTCAAAATGTTCACCTGCTCTTCCTCTATCAGGCGATTCACCTTCTACGTTGCCTTATTCCTCCACCTCACGACAAAAGCTGAACGGACTTCTGTCGACTCTTGTTTTGTAGTTTCCAAATCTCTACAGGTGATGTCTAGGTCTGCATTATATTGGTATTGCCTGACAAACTCTCTCACGTCATCTTCTCAAGTGTAAAATGGGGTTTCATCCAATGTGGGAAACGCTCTAGTGAGAGTACGATGGAACAACTATATCAACTTATTCTAATTTACCTCATATTGGGCTAACTCTCTCATGTACACCTTCACGTGAATCTTGGGAGCTGTGTTCCCACTAAACTTATCCATCTTCAGCATCTTGAACTTGAAGGATAACCTGTCCTTGGGGTTTTTAGTTAAGGTGCTAAGGTCCAACATGTCATTGGCTCTCCTCATCCTAGCAATTGGGATCCGAGTGTGGCTAACTTATCCTTCCATTCTGGCACGGCAAGGGGGGTTTAGTTTCTTCTTCCTCAGGCTCATACATCTACTCAAACTCTGGACCTTTGTTTCTTTCGTCTTTCTTCCCATCTTCTTCTGGATCTTTCCTACCTTTTCTCTTAAGGTTATCCAACTCTTAGTAAAACCATTCTTGGGATTCATCTGAAGCTCGTTGATGATACAAATTAAATTGGAGATCTATGGAATTTTTCAGCCGTTGGAGTTCGCAAGAGTTTTTCAGATGAGTCTCGATACCAACTACACTTAGCTATGATTATATAGGAAGTCATTGAAAATTTAATAATACATTTTACATATATCGTGCTAGCTGGCTCATACCCTAATGAGGGTCATGGGAAATTTTTTCTGCTCTAAAGGGTATTTTTCAATTTTTTGGAAAAAAAGACTGACTAACCGTCCAGTTGGTCAGTGAGTTGAGGTTTATTCTTGGGAATTTTTCTGGATTTTTTTTCGGGGAATAAGGTTTTTGACTAACCGTCTAGACATCGTACTAGATAACCAGCCAGTTGGTCAGCGGTTTGAGGGTTTATTTTTGGAAATTTTTTGAGGATAAGTTTTTCTGACTAACCGTCTCGTTATCTAAGAGGTTGAACAACTGATTGATCAGTGGTTCTAGGAATTTTTCTGAAAATTTTCTAGAGGTCAAGGCTTTTGACTAGCCGCCCGGTCATCTCTGATGATAACAAGCCGATTGGTCAGTGCACTTGATCAGTGTATGAACTAGTGAATCTTGAAATTTTCAAGCAAATACCGGTTAGTCAGTGGTAGGTCAGATAACAGGCCTGTTAGTCAGAGTCTCCCCTTTCTTGCGAAATTACCAGTTTACCTTACATAATGCTGGTGGTTTCCCTGCCAACATACTATAGGTCAATAGAGGTATTCTCCCAACAGAGGACAGAACACTGAACGGTCCGGGTGTGAGTTTTTCTCCTTATGACACTGGTGTAAAGGTCACTCCATCGGCTCGACTGTACCATATACCTCCCGCCCGTAATTATGAAGTTAATAATGGGCAATCACCAGTACGTTAGTACGTATACATGTTGTTTAATATACCAAGAAACCAGGAGGAATCTTCAGTACGAGGCACACGAATTCGATAATTTAATCGAGATTTTTCCTTGAGCTCAGGAGAACCAAGGGTCTCGACTGTGTCACTCTCAAATAGGTGGATCGGGGTGAAATGTGTCTGTGTGAGGTATGGAAATATAAGCGCAAATATCACAGTTATGTCATATTGTACATACACAGAAAATACAATAAAAGTACAACAAGGCCAGAATGATGAGAAACTTTTCAAGTCTAGTCCTCTTAATTTTTGAGTCCCCATTGGAGTCGCCATAGTGGCGCAACGCCTCGAAAAAATTTTCTAAAAAAAAAAGGATTTTATGGAGTCACCATCTTATTTAATAAGGAAAAATAATGAAATGATTCAAAGATGTCCAAGAAGGACGACTGATCTATCGAAACCATGAGAGGGGTCCGGGGACTAAGTTATGTAATGGGAAGATGATAGGCACCCACCGCGCCTTTTTGGTCTTTACTTTATTTCTAGTGATTAATGGCCTTAAAAAAACAAGTAGCATGCAAAAATTTGACAAAACCAAACCTAAGTTAATATGTTATTTGGTTTGAACTCGACAACTGCGGTCAAGTGGCCTATGTATCTTATCGGATTGATCAGAATCAAAACCACCATAGTTCGACACTGGTCCTATGGGAGGTAATCTACAATTCGAGATTTAGACCTTAGACAAGGCAAATGAAGATTACATTTTTTGTTATTTTGAAATTAAATGTGACTACAAGGAAGGGATGATAATCTATATGATTTCTACTTTATGAAAGCTTAATAAAAATTATCTCGGGATGCAGCTTGCCATGACGACTAGGGAACACTCGTCGTTGAATCCATGATGCAAACAACAAAGTGATGTTGTTAAAATGATTTGGATGGCTAAGATTCTCGAGAGAGCTTGAACGTCACTGCAAGAGGACATGGCGTGCAAATTCTAAAGATAATAAGCTCCTAGACTTAAAGTCTAACCCTTGAAATAGAGGCCAAGACCCCTTTTCATAGTGCTCGGTTCCAAATTCTAATAAGATTGGTAATGCCAATCTGCATGAGATAAATCAGAATAAGTGATAGAATTGCATATTGACAAAAGTCAACTAACCGACTGATTAGTAGAAAACTGATCGGTTCACCCCATTTATTAATTTTTTCCTAAATTTCAAGGCATTATCTAACCCTAGTTTCAGTAATCATCTTTAAAATCACGAAAGGATGTACCATACTTAGGATAACCATTTCTTAATCACATAATGGATTGTTCTGATCTTCATATCAAGTATAAATCATGGATTATTTTCCAATGTCATATAGACAAATTGCATCATTTAAGATAATCTACACTATAGACCAACCTAAACTGCATGGACATGACTAATGCAGTGGACTGGATTGACGGACATGACTGGACTAGACAATAAAACTAGACTGTACCATATTAATTAAATAAACTGGACTCAATTAATTATTTAAAAGACATTACTAAGCCCAAACCCATTATTTAATTAACTAAAAAAGTCTACAAAAATGGGGTGTCTACACTTTTGTATATATATAAAAAATTAAATCCTTTTTTACAGTTCCCTCGCAATACCTCTTATCACGATCAGCGCGGCCTCTGCCTTCGACCACCATTCTTTAACTCTAACTTCCACCTTCATGTTGATACAATCACCAATACCACTCTTGATTTTTGGCCTCCTTCGTCTATAGTGATTGAACCACGGTTGGCACTGCACACGACCACCACCGCCACTACAGCCTTGCATCCACCACACGAACACTAGTCCATTTAAGTCATTGATCCCAGTTCTAAACTCTAGTTTTTATTCTCGTCTTCTATTTAATCAATTCTCTACCACTTCATACCACCAACATAACCACCCATAGTTGCCACGTTAACACAGTTCAACATTTTGAACAAAAACAACCATATCAAGGACTAACTGAAGTTTAGGTCAACTTCAGACAAAAATTTCAATTTACCAATAAACCATCACTAAATTGAAATTATTGCAACAGATTTAAACGTCAAGGAGTATCACCCTCATCTTCATCAAAAGCCAGTCTCCTTTGTAGGCGGGCCATGGTGGTTGGCGATTAGGCGAGGTGGTGGTGACTGATTCTGTGATTTGGTGGGAGGAGAGAGAGCCGGTAGTGATGGGTTTTTAGATGTGGTGATAGTTAGGTTGGTGGGTGGTTTGTAGCAGTGGTGATTGATGGGTTATAGGCAAAGGAGACAGATAATCGTGTGAGGTGATGGTGCGGTTCTGTGATGTGGCGTGAAAAGAAGGCTGATTCTTGAGGGTTTTTATATGGGTATGGTGGCAGTTTTTGGTGATGGTAGGGGTGGTGTATCATCGTCGATGGAGCCTGGCATAAGATGCAAGTGATAGCAACGATAGAGGACAGCGAAAACAGAGCAGATGGAGGTGGGGACATCTAAGGCCACTGGAGAGAAACATAACAATAATGGTGGGTCCATGTAGTGGCGGTTGTTTGTGATAACAAGGGTGGTGGATCGTCGGTGCGATGGTTGGCCGACGACGATGGTCGATGATAAGGCGATTGTGTGGTGTGGGCAGATCTGATAATGAGAGAGAGAGAGAGAGAGAGAGAGAGAGGTGTTTTTACTGGGAGGGAGAAAATTATAAAAAAATGGGCAAAACATTATAAAACGACATAATTTTAGTCGCTAGCAATATATATATATACATATATATATATATATATATATACATATATATATATATATGTATATATATGTATATATGGCTTACTATGAATTTAAAGAGGGAAGATTTGAATATTGCGCTTGTCTAAACAATAGGAAAATTTTAAGATTAGAAGGAGAGATGGAAATTAAAATTAAGAGAGGTAATTTTACATGGAGAGAGAGAGTTTTGACAAAATTTTAAGAATTCTTGGGATTGCAAACCTAATAATCAAATTTTGAAGTGGGACATGTTGACATGGAAGAGAAAGAAATTAGATTGATCAGAATGTCATTATAATAGACATGCCTACCAGGAAAGAGAACATTAAGTTTCCTTGAGCTTCAGCTTTACTTTATATATTTTGATTGCAAATTAATCCAAAACCTAATGTCCGTTCACATGCAGGCGTTATGTGTGCATGTTCTTAGCACATGCTTTTTTTTCATGGGAAGATCAACAATCACCACCACCACTACCGACTAGGGCTGTATATGGATCGAGTTCGAGCCAAAATAGGTATGTTCAAACTTGTTTGTTTAGTTCCAGGCCATGCTCATTTTCGTGTTTGTGTTCACTTAATCTTTAAAATTTTGTTTGAACTGGGTTCACTTTTCGGTTCACAAAACTTGTGTTCGGCTCGAGTTCGTTCATTTGATTATACGAACCAAACTCGGACTTGAAAACTTGTATTCTCGTTGAAAACAATTATTCCAAATCAGAACCACACCTTTCTTCATCCAATTGTCTAACTAATTTTAGAGCTTTCAGGTTTAACTTTAATTTATACTATAGTTAACTTATATGGCTTTTTGGGTTTTAAACGTATTAGTTAAGTTATTATCCAGATGAGCCGTTCAAGAACACATTCGTTATGCTCGGTTCATTTAACAAACGAGCTCTAAAAATTTGTCCATGTTTGCTTTATATATTATACAAAACGGACTTGAATGAGCTTTTCGGGGAACAAATTACGAGTAGTTCATGAACAGCTCGACTCATTTACGGCCCTATTACCAACCATTGCCTACCACTAACAATTGCAACAATCTTACCAACCACTGGAGCTCATACCCTAAGATTCTGAAGCTTTGAAGAGAAGACAATATCAAATCAATCAAGCTAGGACGAGGACCCCTGAAGTTGCTTTATTCTGGCACCCACAATGTATAGGCGAGAATGGGATCGAGTCCACCCACAACGGTGCAGAGGTGGAAGTGGATGCCGAGGACGGCAACCTTGGTGTTGTCCATGATATAAATGGTGGCCATATACCTTGGGTTTTGCTTTTTCCAACCAAGGCAGACACGTGGGGTGTCGAGCTCGAAGCTTTTGTATACGATAGCAGATTGCTCCTTGTAAAGACTCTAATAAAGCCGTTGAAAGAGGCAAAAACAGAGACTCCAACGCCTCTATAGACGATATCATATTCCTCCTTGTTTTGGGCAATGAGCTGGGCGTTGATGGTCTCATGCTCAGTGTCTCAGATGGTGTAAATGGTGTCTATTTGGATTTTGGCGGTGGCAGTGGCGGTGGTAGAGTTACACAATGAAGGGGCAACAATTAAAATTGGGTAGGGCTGGGTCTATGCCAATGATGGTGGTGTTGGTGGTTGGCATAAAAGAAAGAAAGAAAGAGGGAGGAGAAAGAGAGCTGGCTGGTGGTAATGGCAGCACAAGAAGAAAAGTGAGGGGCAGTGCGGTTCATTGTGGGGCTTGGTGCATGAAAGTTAAAAAAGATTAGGTGTTAATGCAAAGAATGTGTTTAACAACATTGTAGTTTTTAGTTTTGGTTTTTTAAAAGATGAAAACCAAAACTAGTTGTAGTTTTGTTTGTTTAAAAAAAAAAAAAAACAAGTAGATGCTTTATAGATTAGTTTTGGTTTTTTCAATTTCTTTGTTTCTTTTAAGAGAATTTTATTTTTCTTTATGTTCCTTCTTCCCAAAACACCAGTTTTCATTATCACCAACCAACACCATCACGTCACAATATCATCGCCGCTCATAGCCAGTAACTAACGCTTATAGCCAGTAAACACCACCCATCACGACCAACTACCAAAATCACGACAGAGTTACTGCTACTCAAAATCCAAATCTGATGAGAACGACAGCAGTGAAGAGACGACATTGACGAGAGATGGCGTCGACGGTAGTGGCGAGATCGACAGCGGGTGGTTGGGAGTGGTGAAATCGATGGTGTCAACGTTGATCGAAGGTGTTTGTGATGTTGTCTGATTGTGATGTTGTTTGATTGCAATGATGCCCAATGTTGATCGATTGTCGGTAGTTATGGCAGTGTGCTTGGTGGTTAAGATGGTGGTTGCGATATTGTCCGCTTGGTTGATGTGACGCAATGGTGGAGCAAATTCGTGCAGTGGCAATGGCGATGGGGTGTCGGCGGTGAAGCAGATCTGCTTGTGGCAACAGCTGGATTGTGGCGATAATGTAAGAGGTCTGTTGGTGTGATAGCGGTAGGATGATGACGGTGAGGCAGATTTGTGGTGGCGCTATAGTAGGGTAACGAAGGTGGGGTGGTTGGGGGCAACGGATGGGTGGTGACGACGGTTGTTTGCTGGTGGTAATGGTGGTGATGGCTTACACGGTAATGGTGGTGATGGTGAAAGTGATGAAATAAAATGAGTTTTTCAAAATGTAGATAGCAAATTACTTCTAATAAAGTTTACTGGTTAGATCTCAAAACAAAAACCAAAACCAAAATTGAAAACTCAAAACTCCAAAATGGAGTTTTCAAAAACAGTCCATTTTTAGAAACCGGTTTTCAAAAATGTAGGGAAAAAAATGAATACCGTCTGTCAAATGGATTTTTTTTTTCCAGTTTACAAAACTGAAAAAAAAAGCTGAAAACAAAAGTTCTGTCAATCACTACCAAAGTTTTATATTACCCTTCACTTAGGTCATTAAAATGGGACATCACAAACACATGACCAATTTGACAATTATTTTGGATAGACGTTGATTTTTTGAGTTGTCTGCAACAAATATGTACATTACAGGCAACCATTTTGTTGAATTCAAAATTATAGGAAGTAACCTGCAAGAACGTGTAAAGTACGTAAGATAGTTTTGTCTTTTGTCATTTACCTTAATATCAGTTTTGAATGAAAGGTTTTTGGTTTTCATCCTAATTATAACATTAGCCTAGGCTCTATATATTAAGTATTAATTGTTAGCGACGAAATTTCACATGTCCATAACAAAATTCTTAATAGCACTTTTTAGCATAACTAAAGTGTGTGTATATATATATATATATATATATATATATATATAGGGGACCGATCCACACCCACCGGTGGAGAAATAACAATTTCTCCACCGAACCGCAGGTAAGAGCAGCGGTTGGCCACGTGGCGCAAAAAGGGACGAAAAGGGACGAAAAAGGACGAAAATACTATGAGAAATTCACGAAAATATCACGAGAAAATGAAAAACTCGTGAGAAAATGGTGGCAATAATGCCCAACCGCAACTCCTACATGCGGTTGGCATTATTGCCTTCCGTGACCCCCACCCCCTTGCCCCCCACCCCGTGGCCCCCACCCTATGTCCTTTTCCCCCACCCCGTGGCCCCCACCCTATGTCCTTTTCCCCCACCCGTGAACCCCCTCTTCCCCCACGTGTCATTACCACCCTACCCCCCACCCCCACGTGTCATTCCCCCCTCCCCCTCCCTGCTGTTCACTCACGGTTCTTCTCTTCCTCTCTCACTTTTCTCTCTATAAAATCCCTCCTCCCCGAATCATTTCTTCCACCCTCCTCATTCTCCCTATCTCACCTACATACAAACAAAAAAAATTTACGCTAGAAGATCGGTGGATAACCGCTAGAAGATCGGTGGATTTTTCTTGAAATATATCAAGTTAAAACAAGTAAGTATTTTTCAATTTGTTCTTACCAATTGATTGTTTAAATTGTGTTACGCTTAAATTGTTCTTACAATAGTCTAAAATTCGTGTTTAGGGCGTCAAAATTACGTTTTGACAAATCGGGGTATTACATTCGAAAAATTCCAAAATAGCGATTTTTTAGGGCGTCAGAAATAGAATTTTTCACGAATTTATAAAAAATAGCTAGAGCTAGATTTTGCCAAAGTACGAAACAGAGACCCTAGTTATTTTCAAAAGATCTGTATCAGGTAAAAATTTCAGATTTTTCCAAAGACTGGAAAGGGGTTAACTGATACACGCAACCTTGTAACTTTGCAGTGTAATTTAAAATATCAAGCCAGCGCGATTTCGCGCGAAACTTTTATGAGAACCCTAGGGTGTTGGGAAGTTCCATTCCCCAGGAATTCGGGCCATTCCGAAGCCGTTAGCTAATTTTTTGGCCGAACGGGCTTTTAAGCGCTCGATCCGGACACCGGTTCGGGATTTTTAGGCGAAAAATCCGTAAAATACTTTTTAGATCAAGAATGAACTCAGGAAGCTTAAAATAGCATTTTAAAGCACTTTTGCTGAAGCCAGGGGTATTTTGGTAATTTGCCACCCCGAGAGGGGTATTTTGGTAATTTTCCCGAAAAGTTTTCCAACGGACTTTTAAGTCCAGAAATGTAAGTAAAACGCCTGAAATGTTGTTTTGCAGCTGATTGCGGGGCGTAATTGTCGCTAAAGGTGAAAACTTAATTAGACAGTTTTTTCACGAATTTATAAAAAATAGCTAGAGCTAGATTTTGCCAAAATACAAAAAAGAGACCCTAGTTATTTTCAAAAGATCTGTATCAGGTAAAAATTTCAGATTTTTTCAAAGACTAGAAAGGGGTTAACTGATACGCGCAACCTTGTAACTTTGCAGTGTAATTTAAAATATCAAGACAGCGCGATTTCGTGCGAAACTTTTATGAGAACCCTAGGGTGTTGGGAAGTTCCATTCCCCAGGAATTCGGGCCATTCCGAAGCCGTTAGCTAATTTTTTGGCCGAACGGGCTTTTAAGCGCTCGATCCGGACACCGGTTCGGGATTTTTAGGCGAAAAATCCGTAAAATACTTTTTAGATCAAGAATGAACTCAGGAAGCTTAAAATAGCGTTTTAAAGCAATTTTGATATTTTCTGAAGCCAGGGGGCATTTTGGTAATTTGCCCCCCCGCGAGGGGTGTTTTGGTAATTTTCTCGAAAAAAAGTTTTTCAGTCCAGAAATGTAAGTAAAACACCTGAAAGGTTGTTTTGAAGCTGGTTTGATGGGCGTTAGGGTGACAATGAACCCCCGGGGGCTATTTTGCTAATTTTACATTACACAAATTTGTGCTTAAAATAACTTTTAGTTCAGGAAAGGGTGTGAGACACCTGAAAAGTTATTTTAAAGAGTGAATTCAGGAAGCTTAAAATCCCATTTCAAAGCACTTTTCAGATTTTTTTTGTCAGGGGGCATTTTGGTAATTCGCATCCCCGATAGGGGTATTTTCGTAAATTTGCAGCGTTAAGTTTTTCAAAGGATTTCTTAGTCCAGAAATGTAAGCAAAGCACCTGAAAGGTTGTTTTGAAGCTGATTTGGGGCGTTAGGGTGATAATGAACCCCCGGAGGCATTTCGGTAATTTGCCGCTCATCGGGGGCTATTTTGCTAATTTTACATTATACCAAATTTCCCGAAAGACGGTGGTTTAAATAAATTTTATTCTTCTTTTATTTAAATCTATGACTTGTTGAGAATGATATAATTTTTATTTTTTAGATTCCAGTATAAATATGGATGCAACTGGAGGAAATAATTTTTGTGAAGGTTCTGATCCACCTTACGTTGGTCAAGTTTTTCAAGCACTGGACGAAGTTGAAGCATACTATAGAGCATATTCGAAAACGATAGGTTTCGGTATTAGAACTAAGACGACTAGAAAACGGGCGAATACAGATCAAATTTGTGCAAGACTATTTGAGTGTCATAGAGGAGCACCGCATGTAACTCCGGTCGTTCGGATCAGTGACGAAGGGACAACAAGACAAAGAAAACGGGACACATTTCCGGGTACCGGCTGCAAGGCCCATGTGTATGCAGTACACCGAAAAAATGAAAACCATTGGGTTGTCACAGGAGTGGAGTTGAGCCATAATCATCAGTTGATGACCCTAGTAAGATTGGTCAAATTCATCAACACCGAGAAATAAGCGCGGCACACAGACAACTAATTTTTACAATGGCCGAGGCTAAAATTCCACCTTCTAAGATGATGGGGGTTTTCTCAAGCCAGGCTGGGGGGATTGACAAGTTGAGTTTCAACGAAGTAGACCTTCGAAATGAACTTCGTGCTCAGAGGAGAGAGTCTTTCGGTAAGAGTGATTCTCAAACTACACTTGATCTCTTCAGGTCCCTTCAGAGTGAGAATTCTGGATTTTTTTACAGTCTCCAACTGGATGATGAGAACCGCATTAGTACTATATTTTGGGCGGACCCCCGTTCTAGAGCTGCTTACCAAAATTTTGGGGATGTTGTGACGTTTGACACCACATACCGCACCAATAAGTACTCTATGCCTTTTGCTCCGTTCACCGGGGTGAACCACCACTATCAGTCAATCTCGTTTGGCTTTGCCCTGCTTAGGGATGAGACGGAGGAGTCATTTACGTGGTTATTTGAAACGTGGCTTCAAGCAATGTATCATATTCCTCCAAAGACCATCATCACCGACCAAGATCTGGCAATGAAAAATGCAATCGCTAAGGTCCTTCCAGATACTCACCATGGCCTGTGCACATGGCACATAAGCAACAAATATCCCGAACGGCTTCACCATGTATATGCAAACCATCCGTCATTCAAGACTGACTTTAATACATGTGTGAAGAAATCGTTGACGGTAGACGTGTTCGAGGAGAGGTGGGCCACGTTAATGGATACTTACTATTTGCACAATCACGAATGGTTACAATCGTTGTATGAGATCAAGACACAGTGGGTCGGTGCCTACACCAAGAAGTTTTTTGCAGCCGGAATGACTACGACCTCGAGAAGCGAAGCTATGAATTCATTCTTTGATGGGTACGTAGGCCAGTCTTCAAGTATAGCAGAGTTCGTACTAGAGATGCAGAAAGCCGTTGACAGGCAATTGTACCGTGAGAGAGAAGCCGACGCGGCTACAGTTTGCAAAGAAAGAGCTATACTACTTTATTCACCTTTAGAGGCTCATGCGGCTCAAGTCTATACCAAGGAAATGTTTCGACAGTTTCAAGAGGAACTACTAAAGTCGAATCAATATGGCATGACAAAGTTGCACGAGTATTCCACCAGAGATATCAAGGTTTATGCTTTGACAAATGTGACGAACTTCGCCAATCCGTGCTCTTCGTCGGCTCCGAGGACCAAACGACATTTTACCGTAGCAGTTTGTAAGGACACCGGGTTGGTTAATTGCAACTGTCAACTGTTTGAGCATAAAGGTATACTTTGTCGACACGCGTTGAGGGTTTTGAGCGCCAAGAATGCTAGTGAAATCCCTCCACCGTATATCTTGGAACGGTGGACGAAGGAAGCCAACAGAGTCCACGGTCACATTCCTTACGTGCCCAATGTTTCAGTTGATTTCGAGCAATCTGAGACGCTGCGATATAATCACCTTTGTAACATCATGCACGGTTTATCAATGGATGCAGCGTCGACATTTGATGGGTACAGGTATCAAGTTGAAGCAGCCGCACGGGATAAGGCTAAGCATGCACAGTTTAGGATGGCATTACCAGAAACTGTGGACACTCCGACTACTCGGACAACTCCAGGCGGTAGATTCAATCGAGCCAAACAGCCAGTCATTGACGGCACTGACCTACAAGGTGAGGAGGACGACATTTTTGATCCAATTATTTCTCAAACAAAAGGGCGAAAACGAGCAATACGCATGAAGAATCCGATTGAAGAAGCAACGGGTCAAAAAAAATTACGAAAGTGTGCGTTGTGTAATAAGATGACTGATCATGACAAGAGAAACCATTATAAAGTGTTAGGTATCGAACCTGGCAGTATGGTCGAGGAGGACGATGATGAGGAAGAGTGTTAGGGTTAATGTTTCAGTTGTATAAATTGAACTTTTATAATGTTTAAATTTGTGATTTGGTTTGTGCAATCTTTAATTTGTGATTTGATTTGTGGATTATTGATATTTTTGGTAACTCCGTTTTCGGGCACACTTTAGGCCCCATTTGATAGCTTCCGAAAAAAGTTGTAATTTTTTTTGTCACTTTTTTTCCGCTCATTGCACTTCAGGCACGCTAGTTAGCCCATTTGTAAGACTTTCGGCGAAAAACGAGACACATTAATTTTTGAGTTTTCCTAGGAAGGGCCTATTCGGGCACACTTTAGGCCTCATTTGATAGCTTCCGAAAAAAGTTGTAAATTTTTTTGTCACTTTTTTTCCGCTCATTGCACTTCAGGCACGCTAGTTAGCCCATTTGTAAGACTTTCGGCGAAAAACGAGACACATTAATTTTTGAGTTTTCCTAGGAAGAGCCTATTCGGGCACACTTTAGGATTGATAGCTTCCAAAACACCCCTAATCGACACCGTCAAATACGTGCCTCGCGACGTGGTCATCGTCATCGTATAGGATTGATGTATCATGAGGTCCAGAGCTGAAATTCATACCTTTAAGAACAAAATATAATTATAAACCAACTTAGCGTCCATAATATCCATAATATTTACATTCCAAAACTATAACTGGATCTTTAACCTAGCTTACCAACACATTAGCAATAGTCATTATTTCAATGTATTAAAACAAATCCTCAATTCCCACCACTCCGAACGCTTAATTACGCTAGTTCCCACTGAATTTAGCGCCAACGTGGTTATATAGCAATATATAGCCCGATGGCCCCTACACCCCCAACACCTCAAAACCGCTTTAAAGTCAAGTTTTTAAATGTATTACGACAATTATATACCAAATATATCAGGAAAAATTTTAAAGGGGGAAAGTTACCAAAACACCCGCTACTTATGCAAAATATCCCCTGGCAGTCATCGCCGGTGCGTCACAAGGTTCAGAACATCTGGAACAAAATAAGTTTTCGGGTGTCTCACACCCTTTCCTGAACTAAAAGTTATTTTAAGGTATGAATTTTAAGCTGGATCCTTCCTAGCAAAATAGCCCCCGATCAGCGGCAAATTACCGAAATGCCCCTGAGCGTTCACTATCACCCCAACGCCCCCGAACCAGCTTCAAAACAACATTTCAGGTGGTTTACTTACATTTCTGGACTAAAAAGTCGTTTGAAAAACTTGGCGCGGGAAAATTACCAAAACACCCCTTGGCACGGGAAAATTACCAAAACACCCCTACGCGCGCCACGTCAGCTTCAAAACAACATTTCAGGTTTTGTAATTACATTTCTGGACTAAAAAGTCCGTCGAAAAACTTAGCACTGTAAAATTACCGAAATACCCCTCTCGGGGCGGCGAATTACCGAAATGCCCCTGGCATCGAAAAATATCAAAAGTGCTTCGAAATGCTACTTGAGGCTTCCTGAATTCATTCTTGACATAAAAAGTATTTTACGGAGGTTTCGCCCAAAAATCGCGAACCGGTGTCCGGATCAAGCGCTTAAAGGGCCGTTCGGCCAAAAATATAGGTAACGGCTTCGGAATGGCCCGAATTCCTGGGGAATGGAACTTCCCAACATCCTAGGATTCTCATAAAAGTTTCGCGCGAAATCGCGCTAGCTTGATATTTTAAAATACACTGCAGAGTTACAAGGTTCCCCGTATCAGTTAACCCCTTTCCAGTCTTTGGAAAAATCTGAAATTTTTACCTGAGACAGATCCTTTAAGAATAACTAGGGTCTCTTTTTTGCATTTTGGCAAAATCTAGCTCTAGCTATTTTTTATAAATTCGTGAAAAACTGTCTATATTTGGCGCCCTAAAAAATCGCTGTTTTGGAATCTATAAATGTAATACGCTGATTTGTATAAACCTAACATTGAATTATAAGGAAATTCAAAATACTTACTTGTTGTGACTTGATGTATTTAAAGAAAAAACTACCGATCTTCTAGCGGTTATCCACCGATCTTCTAGCGTAAAATTTTTTGGTTTGTATTGTTATGGAGATTATGTAGGTGAGATATGAAGTACGAAGGAAGTTGGTAAAAGATGACAGAGTGCAGAAGAAGGGATCGGGGGAGGGGATTATAAAGGGAGAAGCGAGGAAGAGAGAAGAAAAAAGACAGAAAAAAGTGAGGAAGGGTGGGTGTTTATGCGGTCAAAGGCTGCGGCAAAAAAAAAATTCGGCAGAAGGACACCACGTGGGGGGCATCATGGGGGAGGGAAGGACGACACGTGGCATCGAGGGGAAGGACACCAGGTGGGGGCATCACGCGGGGGACGCCACGTGGCAGGGGAGGGGAGACCAACCGCTGGTGGTACCAGCGGTTGGGCCACGTGGTAGGGGAGGGGATGCCACGTGGCATGGGAGGGGACCAACCGGGGGGGGAGGGGACCAACCGCGGGTTGTAGGAGCGGTTGGGCCACGCGGATGAGGGGAGGGGACGCCACGTGGCAGAGGGAGGGACCAACCGCGGGTGGTACCCAGCGGTTGGGCCACGTGGCAGGGGGAGGGGACGCCACGTGGCAGGGGAGGGAGACCAACCGCTGGTACCACCCGCGGTTGGGCCACGTGGCAGGGGGAGGGGACGCCACGTGGCAGGGGCGGGAGACCAACCGCTGGTACCACACGCGGTTGGGCCACGTGGCAGGGGGAGGGGATGCCACGTGGCAGGG
>JAVXUP010003272.1:0-76525 GCA_033070095.1 Escallonia herrerae | reverse complement strand
CAATGAGCAAAAAAAAATGACAAAAAAATTACGTAATTTTTCGGAAGTTATGAATTGGGGCCTAAAGTGTGCCCGAACAGGCCCTTCCTAGGAAAACCCAAAAAATAATGTGTCTCGTTTTTTTCGAAATTGATACAAATGGGCTAACTAGCGTGCCTAAGGTGCAATGAGCAAAAAAAAAGTGACAAAAAAAATTACGTAATTTTTCGGAAGTTATGAATTGGGCCTAAAGTGTGCCCGAATAGGCCCTTCCTAGGAAAACTCAAAAAATAATGTGTCTCGTTTTTTCCGAAATTGATACAAATGGGCTAACTAGCGTGCCTGAAGGTGCAATGAGCAAAAAAAAGTGACAAAAAAAATTACGTAATTTTTCGGAAGCTATGATTCCACAAACCAAATCACAAATTTAAACATTATAAAAGTTCAATTTATACAACTGAAACATTAACCCTAACACTCTTCCTCATCATCGTCCTCCTCGACCATACTGCCAGGTTCGATACCTAACACTTTATAATGGTTTCTCTTGTCATGATCAGTCATCTTATTACACAACGCACACTTTCGTAATTTTTTTTGACCCGTTGCTTCTTCAATCGGATTCTTCATGCGTATTGCTCGTTTTCGCCCTTTTGTTTGAGAAATAATTGGATCAAAAATGTCGTCCTCCTCACCTTGTAGGTCAGTGCCGTCAATGACTGGCTGTTTGGCTCGATTGAATCTACCGCCTGGAGTTGTCGAGTAGTCGGAGTGTCCACAGTTTCTGGTAATGCCATCCTAAACTGTGCATGCTTAGCCTTATCCCGTGCGGCTGCTTCAACTTGATACCTGTACCCATCAAATGTCGACGCTGCATCCATTGATAAACCGTGCATGATGTTACAAAGGTGATTATATCGCAGCGTCTCAGATTGCTCGAAATCAACTGAAACATTGGGCACGTAAGGAATGTGACCGTGGACTCTATTGGCTTCCTTCGTCCACCGTTCCAAGATATACGGTGGAGGGATTTCACTAGCATTCTTGGCGCTCAAAACCCTCAACGCGTGTCGACAAAGTATACCTTTATGCTCAAACAGTTGACAGTTGCAATTAACCAACCCGGTGTCCTTACAAACTGCTACGGTAAAATGTCGTCTGGTCCTCGGAGCCGACGAAGAGCACGGATTGGCGAAGTTCGTCACATTTGTCAAAGCATAAACCTTGATGATCTCTGGTGGAATACTCGTGCAACTTTGTCATGCCATATTGATTCGACTTTAGTAGTTCCTCTTGAAACTGTCGAAACATTTCCTTGGTATAGACTTGAGCCGCATGAGCCTCTAAAGGTGAATAAACTAGTATAGCTCTTTCTTGCAAACTGTAGCCGCGTCGGCTTCTCTCTCACGGTACAATTGCCTGTCAACGGCTTTCTGCATCTCTAGTACGAACTCCGCTATACTTGAAGACTGGCCTACGTACCCATCAAAGAATGAATTCATAGCTTCGCTTCTCGAGGTCGTAGTCATTCCGGCTGCAAAAAACTTCTTGGTGTAGGCACCGACCCACTGTGTCTTGATCTCATACAACGATTGTAACCATTCATGATTGTGCAAATAGTAGTCATCCATTAACGTGGCCCACCTCTCCTCGAACACGTCTACCGTCAACGATTTCTTCACACATGTATTAAAGTCAGTCTTGAATGTCGGATGGTTTGCATATACATTGTGAAGCCGTTCGGGATATTTGTTGCTTATGTGCCATGTGCACAGGCCATGGTGAGTATCTGGAAGGACCTTAGCGATTGCATTTTTCATTGCCAGATCTTGGTCGGTGATGATGGTCTTTGGAGGAATATGATACATTGCTTTAAGCCACGTTTCAAATAACCACGTAAATGACTCCTCCGTCTCATCCCTAAGCAGGGCAAAGCCAAACAAGATTGACTGATAGTGGTGGTTCACCCCGGTGAACGGAGCAAAAGGCATAGAGTACTTATTTGTGCGGTATGTGGTGTCAAACGTCACAACATCCCCAAAATTTTGGTAAGCAGCTCTAGAACGGGCATCCGCCCAAAATATAGTACTAATGCGGTTCTCATCATCCAGTTGGAGACTATAGAAAAGCCAGAATTCTCACTCTGAAGGTGCCTGAAGATCAAGTGTAGCTTGAGAATCACTCTTACCGAAAGACTCTCTCCTCTGAGCACGAAGTTCATTTCGAAGGTCTACTTCGTTGAAACTCAACTTGTCAATCCCCCCAGACTGGCTTGAGAAAACCCCCATCATTCTAGAATGTGGAATTTTAGCCTCGGCCATTGTAAATGGTTTTCATTTTTCTGGTGTACTGCATACACATGGGCCTTACAGCCAGTACCCGGAAATGTGTCGCGTTTTCTTTGTCTTGATGGCCCTTCGTCACTGATCCGAACAACCGGAGGTACATACGGTGTTCCTCTATGACACTCAAATGGTCTTCCACAAATTTGATCTGTATTCGCCCGTTTTCTAGTAGTCTTAGTTCTAATACCGAAATATATCATTTTCGAATATGCTCTATAGTATGCTTCAACTTCGTCCAGTGTTTGAAAAACTTGACCCAAGTAAGGTGGATCAGAATCTTCACAAAAAGTATTTCCTCCAGTTACATCCATATTTATACTGAAATCTAAAAAATAAAAATTATAACATTCTCAACAAGTCATAGAATTAAATAAAATAAAAATAAAGACTCTTTCCTCCAGTTGCGGAAAATTTTACAATGTTCAATTACCAAAATACCCCCGATGAGCGGCAAATTACCGAAATGCCCCCGGGGGTTCATTATCACCCTAACGCCCCAAACCAGCTTCAAAACAACCTTTCAGGTGTTTTACTTACATTTCTGGACTAGAAAGTCCTTTGAAAAACTTAACACCGTAAAATTACCAAAATACCCCTCTCGGCAAATTACCAAAATGCCCCTGGCATCAGAACAATCTCAAAAGTGCTTTGAAATGCTATTTTAAGCTTCCCGAATTCATTCTTGATCTAAAAAGTATTCTACGGACTTTTCGCCCTAAAATCCCGAATCGGTGTCCGGATCGAGCGCTTAAAAGTCCGTTCGGCCAAAAAAATAGCTAACGACTTCGGAATGGCCCGAATTCCTGGGGGATGGAACTTCCCAACATCCTAGGGTTCTCATAAAAGTTTCGCGCGAAATCGCGCTGGCTTGATATTTTAAATTACACTGCAAAGTTACAAGGTTCCCCTCAATCAGTTAACCCTTTTCCAGTCTTTGGAAAAATCTGAAATTTTCCCTGATATAGATCTTTTAAAAATAACTAGGGTCTCTTTTTCGCACTTTGGCACAATCTAGCTCTAACTATTTTTTATAAATTTGTGAAAAACTGTCTAATTAAGTTTTCACCTTTAGCGACAATTACGTTTCGTATTCACATTAAACACACATAGTGTTACACCCTAGGAACACACACAGTGTCTTAAACCAAATTATTTCCTCCAGTTGTGTTACAATGTTCAATTACCAAAATACCCCCGATGAGCGGTAAATTACCGAAATGCCCCCGGGGGTTCATTATCACCCTAACGCCCCAAACCAGCTTCAAAACAACATTTCAGGTGTTTTACTTACATTTCTGGACTAGAAAGTCCTTTGAAAAACTTAACACCATAAAATTACCAAAATACCCCTCTCGGGGTGGCAAATTACCAAAATGCCCCTGGCATCAGAACAATCTCAAAAGTGCTTTGAAATGCTATTTTAAGCTTCCCGAATTCATTCTTGATCTAAAAAGTATTCTACGGACTTTTCGCCCAAAAATCCCGAACCGGTGTCCGGATCGAGCGCTTAAAAGCCCGTTCGGCCAAAAAATTAGCTAACGACTTCGGAATGGCCCGAATTCCTGGGGGATGGAACTTCCCAACATCCTAGGGTTCTCATAAAAGTTTCGCGCGAAATCGCGCTGGCTTGATATTTTAAATTACAGTGCAAAGTTACAAGGTTCCCCGTATCAGTTAACCCCTTTCCAGTATTTGGAAAAATCTAAAATTTTTCCCTGATATAGATCTTTTAAAAATAACTAGGGTCTCTTTTTCGTACTTTGGCAAAATCTAGCTCTAGCTATTTTTTATAAATTTGTGAAAAATCCTAATTTAGACGCCCTAAAAAATCGCTATTTTGGAATCTATAAATGTAATACCGCTCATCCGATCTCCGATTGATCTGATTTTTGTTTCCTTCAATTTGTATTTTCGTTATCTTCGATTTGAGTCTACAATGACTATTTTTGAACTTTGAAATTAACATTGAATTATAAGAAAATTCAAAATACTTACTTGTTTTGACTTGATATATTTAAAGAAAAATCCACCGATCTTCTAGCGTAAAATTTTTTTGGTTGTATTGTTGTGGAGACTATGTAGGTGAGATATGGAGTATGAAGACAGTTGGTAAAGATGATGGAGAGTGGAAGAAAGGGTTCGGGGAGGAGGGATTATAAAGAGAAAAAAGTGAGGGAGAGAGAAGAAAGAAGACAGAAAAAAAACCCGTGAGTGAGCAGTCAAAGGCTATGAAAGAAAAAAAAATGGCAAAAGACTCTGCGGCCAAGCTTTGAGACGGGGAAATGACACCACATGGCATCACGGGAGGGGGAAGGGGGGCCATGGGGAAGGGGGCATCACGGGGGGGGGGGGGAGGGGGGACCATGGGGGGAGGGGAGGCCATGGGGTGAGGGGGCATCACGGGGGACACCATGGGGGGGTGGGGGGGCCATCTGGGGGTGGGTGAACCGCAACTCTTTGTTGCGGTTGGCCCAATGAAGTAATCATGCCAACTGCAACAAAGAGTTGCGGTTGGGCATGGAAATGGGGGGGATAGGGGACGGGGGATGGGGAGGGGGGACACCACGTGGCGGGGAAGGGCCCATCCGGAGTGAACCGCAACACTTAGTTGCGGTTGGCTATTGGAAATTTTCCCAACCGCAACACTTTGTTGCGGTTGGGTTTGTGAGAAATTTTGGAAATTATTCCAACTGCAACACTGTTGCGGTTGGAATAATTTCCACTAATTCTCACAAACCCAACCGCAACACTTTGTTGCGGTTGGGTTTTTGCGAGGAACAGTTGCAACCGCTACAAAGAGTAGCGGTTTGGTGGAGAAAGAAATATTTTTCTACCGGTATATATATATATATATATATATATATATATATATATATATATATATATATATATATATATATATATAGGGTCGTGATTCATTACTAGCGCTAGCACGTCCGCTACATAATGTAGCGGACGTAAATTATCGTCCGCTACATTATGTAGCGGACGACAAAACAGCGCTAACAATCCTGCTAGCGCTAGCAATGGATCACGACCCATATATATATATATATATATATATATATATATATATATATATATATATATATATATATATATATATATATATATATATAGGGAGCTGATCCATTGATAGCGCTAGCAAAATAGGACAAGTTGCTAGCGCGATCTGGCCGTCTATCCCGAAAGATGGACGGCCCAGATCTTTTTTTACGTTTGTTTTAAGTCCGTCCGCTATATTATGTAGCAGACGATTTTTTGACAAAAATACCCTTCAACTTAAAAAGAGGCCATCCGCTACATTATGTAGCGGACAAGTTTTCTGACTTTTTTCTCTTTCTCTCTCCTTTCTCTCATAAATGCTCTGACATTTTTTTTCTCTTCTCTCTCTCCTTTCTCTCGTCCGCTACATTATGTAGCGGACAAATTTTTTTACCTTTTTTCTCTTTCTCTCTCCTTTCTCTCATTAATGTCACGACATTCTTTCATTTCTCTCTCCTCTCTCTAATCATTTTTTCTCTTTCTCTCTCCTTCTCTTATTAATCTCTCTCTCTCGTTTCTCTTCAGAAAGGGAAGAGGAGCAAATTGCAGCCGATTCCAGCACGAGAAAAGCAACTCCAAAAAACCCGAACAGCAAAACAACCGCCATCACCAGCACAATTGAATCAAAATTGGATTGTATTGGATTGATGTACAGATCAAGTTCGTTCTTGTTCGTGGGTCTCTTTCTCTGTCCGGGCTTGTTTTACTCAACCCATTTTTTGGGGCGCCGGAGGAACCAATTAATGAAGAAGCTTCGGAGCATAGATCAAGCATGGAAACGCTCATGAGCCGAGGTCAGAAGATGTGGAACGATGAGTTATGGCGGTTCACAACCTGTGAATCAAAGCGAAAAGCAACTGCCACACCATGAAACACCATGAAACGACGAAATTGTGGAACCATAGCTTCTGCTTCGAAGTGAATGGAACCGTTGAAATTGTAGATGAAAGCCATGCTCTAAGGGCCGATATGCTCAAACTCTTTTATGCGTATACCGAAAGGAAGATCCCATTTCTAATTAACAAAGTGGTAAGAAAACAGAAGAGACAGAAAGGAGGAGAGAGGAGGGAGAAAACAGAAAAGTGGTGAGAGAAGAGAAAAGAGAGAGGAAGGAGAGAGAGAGAGACAGAAGAAATTGATGAGAAAGAGAGAGAGATGTCAGCAAAATTAATGTGCTACTCGTCCGCTACATTATGTAGCGGACATAACGGAGTCTGAAAATTTGTCCGCTACATAATGTAGCGAACGTAACGGACTTTGTCACTTCTGTCAGATCATTAATGACAGAAAGAGAAAAAAGGTCTGAAAACTTGTCCGCTACATTATGTAGCGGACGGACTCGGAGGGTATTATTGTCAAAAAAATGCAAAAACTTGTCCGCTACATAATGTAGCGGACGGACTTAAAAAAACGAGAAAAAAAAGATCTGGGCCGTTCATCTTTCGGGATGGACGGCCAGATCGCGCTAGCAACTTGTCCTATTTTGCTAGCGCTATCAATGGATCAGCTCCCATATATATATATATATATATATATATATATATATATATATATATATAATTCGTGTACAATGAGGTGTAGGCACAGGACTGCAAGAGCAGGCCAAAGAAAAACGCATATACTAAGGCCCCGTTTGACAAAAAAATTTTCCCTCTTTTTTTTTTCAGTTTTAAAAACTGAAAAAAAAGAGCGTTTGGTAACCATTTTTTTTTCAATTTAAAAAACCAGTTTTTAAACTGCAGAGTAAAAAAAAAAACTCCAAAAACTGTTTTTTTTTTTCACTTTTGGTTTTTTTTTTTCGACCACCACCACCACCCTCCCACCGCCGGCAGCCACCTCAGGCGACCACCGCCGGAGACTGCCGACCGCCGGCAGCCACCTCCGGCCGCCGGCGACCGCCGGCGACCACCGGCAGCCACCGCCGGAGACTGCCGGCCGCCGGCGACCACCGCCGGAGACTGCCGGCAGCCACCTCCGGCCGCCGGCGACCACCGCCGGAGACTGCCGGCAGCTACCTCCGGCCGCCGGCCACCACCGCCGGTGACTGCCGGCAGCCACCTCCGGCCGTCGGCCACCACCACCACCACCGTCGACCACCGCTACGCCCCACCACCGCCACCGCAAACCACCAAAAAAAAAAGTCAAAATAAAAAGGGTTACCAAACACCAAAAAAAAAAACCTAAAAAAAAAAGGGGTTATCAAACACCCACTTGTTTTTATAAAAAAAAAAATTAAGCTGCTCTTTAAAAAACTGCTCTTAAAAAACTGAAAACCAAAAAAAAAATTTTGTCAAACGAAGCCTAAAAAGCCTAAAAGGAGACGTATAATCTGTCGGTTTGAAATTCCCATTCAAGTCAATAATGTACATTCAAACAGCACATCGTCTAGAAGATTCAAACACAAGCGTACGGCAAGCTTGAAGACTAACAACGGAATCCCATTATCCATAACCAGTATTTGTATAATTCCTTGCACATATTCAAGCTTCACCGTGAACCCACAAAATTTTGATAATCGAAGAGCCAACAAGGGTTGTTACATCTTTTGACTCTTCATCCTGTCTTACCAGGTAAATATCTTCCTCAATCTTGTCATCAACTCAAAGATCTGAAGTGGGTTTATCATGATTTTAGTCGATTTGTTGTTTATCGTCATATATCCCTAGTTCTTTTTGGATGTGATCATCATATGTTGTAAGAGAGTTGCCCTTTTTCCTAGATTTATCGGTTCTTGGGACCCGAGATACAAAATTGCCCTCTTCTGCTGATTAAAACATCCGGGGTGTGTGTTAAGTATTTTTGATATTGGTTGGAATTGAAGCGCATGAAAGGTTACTTATAGTTTGATTGATTATACATCAAATATTCATTTGTTTGCAATCTTGCTTATTTGTCCCAAGTTGGTTTTGCTATGACTTCGTTGCAGTCCTGCATATTGTCGTCTTGTCAACCAGTGTGTGGGAGGGAGCCCTTTGTAGGGCTAATAAATTTGGAATTAAAACGGTGTCTCTTTCGTATCAATGGGAGATGATTTCTTGCAGTAGTGTTTTAGTGCTACTGACTATTGCCCATTACTGCAATCATGACGTAGTTTTGTAATAGTGTGTGGATTAACTTATGTAGCCATTCTGTTCTATGAAAAGCGTTCAAATTACTGAAATTAATGCTTTGTAATTCCTTATACGTCTGCATATCGGTTGCCTAACCCTTACTATTTGGTGCAATCGATGGATAATATTTATGTTCTTCCTCCTGTAAGTTTCTATGTTATATTGTTGATGTAAGCTAACCGCATACGTATGACCACCTTATTGCAGTATTCATTTCCAGGTTTATAGAGTTTTCTGCTATCTGATGAAATGCAAGTAAAACTGGCAGACGTTTTGCAGCAATGAGACTAAAGAGTGGTAGCTAAAAGCTTACAAATGCTGTAATCTTCCTCTAGATAGCAAGTACAACTGAAAACTCTCAATGGGGGCTTTTTTGAGCTTGGCTGGTATCAACCGCGGGACTAGTGAGTACAAGGAGCTTACTCTGGGTGAAACCTGCAAGCGGCAAAGGACATCATCGCTCTTCTATGGCGAGAACTCTAGATTAATTCCATCTCTTCCTGACGAGATATCGATCCAGATATTGGCTCGACTTCCTAGAGCTTCCTACTTCACTCTGAGATTGGTGGCACGGAACTGGAAGGCAACTATTACCAGCCCTGAACTATTTAACTTAAGAAAAGAGCTTGGATTGACAGAAGAGTGGCTATACTTGTTGACTAAGGCCGAAGATGACAAACTTGTGTGGCAGGCTTTGGACCCTTGGTCAAAAAAATGGCAGAGGTTGCCACCAATGCCTAATGTTGTTTCCAATAGGAAGGGCTTATCTGGACTTTGGACGTGGAATTTGGTTGGCCCATACACTAATATTGCCAATGTAATGAGGAGATGGCTTAGATGGAATGATGAACCAGAACCGTTGCCATTGTCTGGTTGTGCTACTGGAGCTCTTGGGAGCTGCCTCTATGTCTTAGGTGGATTTTCCAGAGATTCTGCCATGAGGTGTGTGTGGAAATATGATCCAGTTCTAAATGCATGGAGTGAGGTGCCTCCCATGTCTACAGGTAGAGCCTATTGTAGAACCAGTGTCTTAGACAACAAGCTTTACGTGGTTGGAGGTGTTAGTCAGGGCCAAGGTGGAGTGACTCCTCTTCAATCTGCTGAAGTTTTTGATCCTTGCTCTGGTGCATGGTCCCAACTACCTAGCATGCCATTTTCAAAAGCTGAATTGCTACCTATGCCCTATTTTGCTGACATGCTAAAGCCTATTGCCACTGGAATGACATCATACAGGGGAAAACTATGTGTGCCTCAGAGTTTATATTCATGGCCCTTCTTTGTTGATGTCGGAGGAGAAAATTATGATCCCATGACAGATACTTGGGAAGAAATGCCAACTGGTATGGGAGATGGTTGGCCTGCAAGGCAGGCAGGTACTAAGTTGAGTGTTTTAGTAGATGGAGAATTATATTCATTCGACCCTTCTAGTTCTCTCAATAGTGGTAAGATAAAAGTGTATGATCAGAAAGAGGATGCCTGGAAAGTTGTTATTGAAAAGGTACCTAAGTGTGACTTTACAGATACAGAGTCTCCGTATTTACTAGCTGCTTTTCATGGGAAGCTTCATTTCATTGCAAAAGACGCTAATCATGATATTGCAGTCATGCAGGCTGACATACGCGATGATTTGAGTACTTTAACGTCAACCTCATCTTCCACTCTACCTCACTGTTTATTTGAGCATCCGCCATCAGCAACAGAATTGGGAACGGTCGTTTGGAAGGTCATTGCAACAAGAAATTATGGGTCCGCCGAGCTAGTGAACTGTCTAGTGCTTAATATCTAGTGCTAGACGAGTCATTACAGCTCAAAGTCGTATACGGAAGGTGTCGAAATATTTATATGGTTGTGTTATCTGGTGAATGAGCACTTGCACTTCTGATTTGTTCATCAGATTGAAATACCGACCGAGATACGTTTTCCGCCGTAAGGAGAAATATGTTCCGATCCAGTTTCTATAGTAGGAGTTGAGTTTGCATTAGGTGTAGCAAATAGCAATGAACGTCTAAGTCTGATCTATTGGATATTACTGGTAAGTGATTAGCATTTCACATACATTATATATATATATATATATATATATATATATATATATATATATATATATATATATATACACTGATGATTGTTGGCAAGTTTGTCATTCATTTGACTCTTCACTTAATCTTTCTGCAATTTCTATGCCTGCTGGCTATCTCATGCTGATTGTGTACTGTTTCTAAATATGGAAATTTTGAGCATGTATTTGTCATATAGAATTATCTGGTCATATCACAATTTGGCAACGGTAAATCACAGGAGATATCTAGCGGCGCCCAAGGCCTACCAGCTTGCTCATCTGCTGAACTTCCTTTATGTACATTTTGCGTGTTTCTATATCACTTTGATTGTAAAGCATGCATGCTATGGCGTCTAGCGCTAGCATATTTTGGGACTTCAAGTCAAAATCTCCAGCATGATGAGACAAAGCTTGCTAGAAGAAGCATCATTAGAACAGCCGGTAGTCGTAACTAGCTTTTAATTACGAGCAACGTATGCCTTTTGTACACTATTCTGACGTAAGTCCCTGGTTCAGCATCTTGATTACTACTTACAACCTTTATGGCCTTCCCTTTTCTCAGTAGATAGCCGAACATTCCTTGATGAATGGATGTTCCATATTGTTGTAACTGGAGCAGTTTGAAGGAATATTGTTCCATATTCCTTTCAACTGCTGGTGTCCATGTCCTTGCTGAATAGCATGGAAAAGTAAACATAGAACCATCCCCGGCTTCCTGGGATGAACACCCTAAGACGAAGAATCACCTTCCGATTGAATGTCGATATCCGGACGTGGTTTGGGAGCCAATTCTGTGGGGGATGCTATAGTGTTTGATGAGTGATTGCACAAGGCTGGCCTTCAGTTGACAGCAAAAGTCCCAAGAGATAGAATGAGGAGGCTTGCTTGTCTTGTGGCATGGCTGTTTGACAAGATAAGGATGCTAGGCATTTTGGCCGTCTTGCTAAACCTCTGAGCAGTTGACTATAGCCATATCGCTAATTTTCTCACGTGTAGAAAATTAACAAAGAAGAGTTGGGGACAGTTTATGTTGGCAATTAACTTATAAACTTTGAAAATTAGTTTTGTTCGTATCTAATTTTTAACTATCTTTCGCTATAAGTTTTAGTGCATCTCCGTTGTACCTCATTGCCGTTTGAATCTTTTTTTGCAGTTAAAGCATTATCGGCGTATTTTAGTTCAACGTGAATGATTGACATGTAATACGTTCCAGGGTGCCGTTGAGAATGACTTATAATACCACTCGACTATTAAACCAAAAAACACCTTATCAACGCGGCACCTTTATTGATCAAATAATCATAGAATGTTAGCGTGGTAGGCGTCAGTAGAAGTAGGCTTGGGACTAGTTAGTGATGTAACGTTGATTTTCTGTTGCCTTTATTCCTATGCTTTCGGCCTTGCGCACACGATGCTTTCATAACGGTTGAGTACAATTTATCATAAATTTGATATGGTTAGAAACTTAAGAGAGTGCAAAATAAAGTATAATTTTACCCTGGTTCATGTGAAGAAAATATTGAAGAGATTTTGTTAATAGAAGAAAAAATCCATCATCTGACTAACTTTGTGTATTCGCAATGGTGTCGAAGGACGTGTATGTGGACATGAAAAAATTACCGGTTTTTTTTTTATTTAAACTAGTAAAGTGTACGTGCGTTGAACGTAGGCATTTATCTTTATTACGATAAAAATAATTACTTAAGTGAAACAAATTTATTTCCGTATCTCGTTCTGATAATTACATGAGTTAACTACTCGGTTGATCATTGAACTAATAAGCAGATTTAACTTTAGTCGCTGAACTCCGATTTGTGTCAAAGTGACCATTGAACTCGTCAATTTGTCCAATTAAGTCATTCTGTTAGCTTCTGTCAGACTTATTTCAAGGGTAATTTTGTCACTTTGTTTTCTTTTTCTCTCCCCTCTTCTTTCTTCTTCTTTCTCCCATCACAACGACGACCAAGCCCCCACCGCATCTCCCCCAAGCCTCGCGACACAGCACCACCACCTGTCAACACCATTAACCCCTTCATCTACCACCCAGATTCTGCCGTTCCAAAGATAGCCAAAGAAGAGATTCAGTACTTAATAGACACCGGCGTAGTCAAATTGCAGTCATTGAAGGCAGATTGGGCGGTGACAGTGACGATCTATGGTGCAAATTAGGTGGTGATTATGACAATCTGCTGTGATTGTAGATTGTGGTGGTGCAGGTTTACTGTGAGGATAGTGGTGGTTGGTTTGGGTGAAACTGGTTCAGTGAAATGGTAATGGTATTGAGTTTAATATAATGGTTAATGGCTATAACTATGGTGAGTAGTTTATTGTAGCGGTGGTTGTGACGAAGGTGCTAATGGGTGGGGCGGTGGCTTGGTCGCGGTGGTGATTAGGGGCGAACCTTGGTCATGGTGGTGGTGGGTGGCAAGTTAGGCAAGACAGTGAGGCATGGTGGGCGGTGGGCGGTGGGCGATGGGCGATGGGCAATGAGGTGGTGGAGGTGTGAAGTCGGCGATCAAGGTGAAGAAGATTGTGGTTAGATTAATTAAAAACAAAAATCAACTTTGGATTAATTAAGGAAATGAAAATCTTGTTGGGATAAAAATAAAAACTTTTTGGGCTCAATTAAAGAACAAAGAATTTTGTTGGGGTCAATTGAAAAAGTCATACTAAAAATTAAGAGAGAGAGAGAGTCGTTTTTTTTTCATTTGACAATTTTGCCCCTAATGTGCCTCGTACATGGGCAGTTAACGGATCAAAATTAACAGAGTGACCTAATTGAGATCAATTGAAGAATTCAACGGTCACTTTGACACAAAATCGAAGTTCAGTGACCAAAGTTGAATTTGCCTAATAATTCGATGGTCAACCGAGTAGTTAACTCTAATTAAATTAACACACAAGCATGGTATGTAAAAATTTAAGCTAATATTGCTTATAATTAATTCAACATTTGTATCAATACAAACAACCATGAAAATAAGCATGACTATCTATAAACAGAAACTCCCAACAAATCTTTTGAAAATTGTAATATTTAATTTAAGAAATGAATTAAGAGCAAACTAGGACCTAAAGTAAGCCCTCTAACTCGCGTACCTCTACCATAATCCTAGATTATTTGGAATATGTAGAGTCAGAGATACCATGGATCCAACCCAGATTATTGCTTGAAACCACACGGAGCCATACATGTCTTCCTTTTTATGGATATATAGTAGAATTTTTGGTCCCTGTGGATCAGAACAATAACATTGGTTTTGGTCCCTGTGCAGCACCACCAGCATGAATTTGGCAACCCTCGTCATCGCCGCTGTCAGACCAGCTCTCAACACCATTCCCCATCGCCACCACTTATCACCATTCCCCGCCGTTTATTGCCGCCGGAAGTTATCGCCTGACTTTCTTTAGCCAGGGATTTTTATGCCCCCTTTCAAGGCAAAAGAGCTGCAATCTTACGGAGAATTGCCACACCATCACCACAAGCAGCCCCATACGCCACCAACTATCCACTTACAACCCAAACCAACCGAAGTCTAACACTCTACACCGGCGTAGCAACCCCATCCACCACTAACCAACCCAAGACCTTTTTGACACAAGGGGGAATGGCAGCCACTAGGCAGGAGGAGGGGGAACAACCCTAACAGAGAAGCCCTTGTACCAGACCAACCACTGGCACCACCACGAAACTAACAATCAACCACTTACCCACCACCAGATTTGTTGTCTTATTGTCATACCCACACTAAAATCAACGGCAAAACCCCCAAATTCCATCCAACCACCACCAGATAACCACTAATAAGATCGACCTCCATTTAATTGCATTGCAGCACTATTAAATGGAATTAGAGTTTTCTTTTTATTAAACTTTTGTACCATCAGTTATTAGTCGGAGCCGATCCTTGTATTTTCCCTCACTCTATCTTTCAAAGTACAAACAAACAAGAATAGGTTAATGTGAGTTTCATAAATTTAATTTTTATTATTTAGAGATATCTCCTTTTAGATTAGTTATCTTAAAGGGTATAAAATTTATTTATGCACTATTCTCCTCATATAATTTAGTAGCTATATTACTGATAGATATATACATAAACTAGTTAAGCTTCTTTCGTGTAAGATTAATAATTTATACATGCACTATCGTTACCATATAATGCAATAATCATTTTCAGTCTCTCAGTTACATTTCCTACATATAGTTAATTGTACCTTTGTTATAGATTGTTCCTAACCTACTTTGGTTGTATCCAAGGCCCCACCAGGGATCCTATTTTACACAACACGTCATGTGCTCAAGGTCAATTTTTCAACGCTCTCAAGTCGGTCAAAGCGACACATACCCAAGTCACGTGAATTGCTCATTAATTGCTAGTGAAATTGCTTATGAAACACCTAAGGCGTGCCTTCCACCTAAAGGGATCGGCCACCCTAGGGGGTCGGCCACCTTAGGGGGATCGGCCACTTACCTTGACGTATGCCACAATCATGTTACATGCCTCCCAGGCACCTCTCATTCACCACACCATGCACCCCCATCATGGACGTGGAACATATTTCGACCCACTCTCCGGAGTGTGCAGCATCCCGCGGGGATAGGCGACTCCTCCGGGATACTATCTCCGCCAGATAGCTTTTTAACTCCCTTTCTGCCAGGTAAACGGCTCCTCCGGGATGCTACCTTGACGCGCTCCGAGTGCTCCGGCACAAGGACTCACCCCTGGGATAGGCTCGCTCTCTAAGACACTATCTCTGCCAGGGAGCTTTTGAACTCCCCTTCTGCAAGGTAGATGGCTTCTCGGGTAGAAGGTTTCTCTGGGATGCTACCTGGCCCCTCGGGTAGAAGGCTTCTCCGGGATGCTACCTGGCCCCTCGGGTACACGGCTCCTCCGAGATGCTACCTTTGATGCGCTCCGAGTGCTCCGACACAAGGACTCACCCGCGGGATAAGCGACTCCTCCGGGACACTATTTTTGCCAGGGGTGTCGGCGTGACTGGCCTACGTGTTCCGGCAATGGGGGCTCGCACCGGCACCCTTAGGGACTATAACCCCCGGGTCACTCCGAGACGGGATCAAGTCTTCGGAGGGCATCGCGCCTAGTTCACTTGGCAGTTGGGCTTCGGGTCTTTCCTACCCCTGCCAGGCTTGTGGAACTCTGTATGGGCTTGGATTGGTGGCTAGATCAAGGGGGTTCTCTGGCCACACTGACGCTGTAGGAGCCAGTCTTTTCGAACAGACAGAGTGACGCTGTGCTGGACAGGCCGGGTGAATATACGATTCGACAGTCCGTGGAGCACCGACAGTTGTGGACCCCTCGGTGACCTGTCACTCCCAGGGAACGCCACATGTCGCATGATGACATCATCATCTCAACCTCTATAAATAGGGGGTCTTGAGAATTCATTTAGAGGACTTTAGATTTTTAGATTCTCAAAATTCTCTCTCACTTTCTCTTTCTCTCTCTAGAATTCTAGAGAGAGAAACATAGTTGGACTTCTGACATCGGACCCTTAACGCTGGACCCCTGACACTGGACCCAAGCATCGAACTGTGACTGTCCTCATATATTCACAGTGCACCGTCGCTCTCACAGTGCTGCCACCCTCAAGCTCTATCTGGGAAGCCCTTGGTCAGCAAACTTGGCATCTGACTCGGGTATTCCTTGTGGCACCTCCACGTCGACTGCGAACCCACTTTCCTTGACATCATAGGTTTGTCAAGGATTGATCCCAAGGTTGTGTATTTAGGTGTTATAGAGCTACAGGGGGCTATGAAGTTACTTTGAATTGGTCATTGTTATGAAATATATATATTTTGGAGCACAAAAATGAATGCTCAATGCTAATACAGCTAAAGACGCAAAAAGTACAAAAGCATAGAAAAGGAAAATAAGCAATGCAACTTAAAATTCCATATTTAGCAAAAACGTATGTGCAATATCTCTTCTTAGAAGTTATTTTTCCTACCCTTATGTAATCTATAATAATAAAAAAAATAGCAGTTGGAACATCCCGTACGCATTACAAGTGGGAACTTCCCAGACTCATTACAAGGTGTGGCTCAGCCTACGATCTAGCCGAACTGGTTATTGGATCTCTATCCTTTTCAAATGTAAAAGCATCTGTCCTGATAATATCAAAGATCTATGGGTGGCTCTTGTGAAGATTTTGTGATCCGAAAAACAGGCAATGGTAGCTTTGCATGACTTCGTTGCATAGTTGGCATTGAGCCAAATATGTTGAAAGAGAGGACAACACAGGCCAACATAAATCGATGACCATGTCCATCTTTCTAGGATATTTCTCAAGGTATAAACAACAATGTAGTAACTAGCTGATTTAGTTTTCTCCAACATTTCAAATTTCATGATTTTTGTTCTGATGCTAAACCTAACTATTGGCGTGTTTCTATGCACACTAACTCCATATGCCTAGTAATAATCGTATAATATCCCCACGCATCATTCCAATACAATGACTCAATCCATCATGCGAAACAAATCTTTGTGTTTGTTACATGACTAAACTTCTATAAAATGCCATATGGATGGGACGGAGAAAATAGAAATCCTGCAAAAATTAACCTCTTGCATCATTGTAAATAAAAAAATATTGTACACTTATTTTTAAGTTTTGTAAGAATCCAATTACTTTAAAATAGGTCAACTGTAGTGGGCGCCTCTAAGTCTGCTCGCTAGATAGTGTGCTGCGCCCCAGAGTTCATTTTAGTTATCTCGCACCACAAACTTACATTGCACGGACCACCCTCCAACTGCATTCCTACAAATTTCAAGCAAATTTTTTTGACATGACTGAACACAGGAGGGCATTTTTTAAATATCAGGTCAAAAAATAGGGATGTAAGGTTGATTGCGATCAAAATTGAGGAAGAAGGGATCTAGGCTTCGTGTATGGTAAAAATTGATGGTTGTGGTGGGATCTATGATGGGATTTAGGGCAAAATTGATGTTGTGATGTGTTTCGGTAATGGTGGCTAAAGTGGCAGCAGTCTTCAGAAAGGAGGTGGCGGCTGGTTTGGTGATTGGTGGAGGCCGTGGTTAGTGGGCTGCATATAGGTGGTGATGGTAGTGGTGGCGGTGGTGGTGAAGATGGAAGGTGGAAGATGAAGATAAAGACGGATGAGGGGGTGATTTGTCAAAAATATCCCCCAAAGTTGAGTTAAATTACCACTCCGATGAGTTCATTAGCCGAAAAGTGGCCGCGGGTTGTTTCATGCCACACTTACGCAAGTTTGTGGTGAAAGATGGTTAAAATGAACTTTGGGGTGAAGCGCGCCCTCGCAAACAAACTTAGGGTGCCCAGTGCAATTGATCCATTTAAAATTAAGCATTGTTCAGTTTCAAATGACTAAAATCTAAAAAGGAAATACAACAAGCTGAATTTAGGTAGCGTTTGAAATCACTTCTAGTTTTGATTTTTTATTTTCGAAAAACCAAAACCAGTTTAGTTTTTATTTCTTACAAAAATAAATTAGTGTTTGATTACTTAGTTTTTATTTTGAGTTTTTTCTTTTTGAGTGTTTGATTACCCAGTTTTTATTTTGAATTTTTTCTTTGGTGGTGGTTGTCGTGGTGATGATGGGGCGTGGAGGGGTGGCAGGCCAGCGGTGGAGGCCACGCCGTGGCGGGTGGTGGCATTGGCAGTTTGGGGGGGGGGGGGGGGGAGGGGGTTGGTTTGCCTCAAGATAAAAATCAAAACTGAAAACCCAAAACTCTAAAATGGGAATTTTCAAAAATAGACCTACTTTAAAAATTGGTTTTCAAAACTGAAGAAAAAAAACGAAAAATTTGTGTCAAACGCCTTTTTTTTAGTTTATAAAATAAGTGAAAAAACTGAAAACCAAATAGTTTTCAAATAGACCCTTAATTAATTAAGGTTGTTTAGTGCCGAAGTTTTTTTTTTTTGTCAAAATTGTGGAGGCTTATGACACATGCAGTACAATCGTTTACGATATTACTAAAGACGGCTTATTTTGCATTTATATTTTGGTATATACTTTGTATAATTGTGAAAGCTTATTGTAGTTTCTTTTATACATTTTGTACTCTATTACTTTGACAAACGGCAACAAGACACTTTACTATTGGTTTAAGGCGAGGTTGAGATGTTGAGAGAAACCAAGTTGGTCAAGGTGCAATAAGATCCTAATTTTGTACAAAATGTTTACATTGAGAATTGAGAAGGATAATTTTTTTTTTCAAAACTCAAGGTGGTCAAAAGGGAATAATTCTCACTTCAATTTTTTTTTGGAACCTTGTGTTGGTCAAGGTGTGTTAAAAATTTCTTTTTAATGTGAAATTATATCCTGAACACATTCCTTCACATGTGACTAGATGTCTTTTTGAGTGAGTCAAACATGTTATTGGCTTACATTGAGTCTCGATACTCGCTCTGTTTTTACGTGAAAATATCTAACTCAAAGTAATTGACAATGAACAAAGGAAGTTACGAGCTTTACACAATGAAGCCTTAATTATTCTTTTCTCAATGATATTATGTTCTTTACAAAAGGCTTTCTTCCAACATGTCATGAAATAAAGAATGATAGAATTATGCTCTGCTTTGCAAAGAATTCATGCAAAAGCTATACATTCGCCATTGCCCTTTATGTCTTCTTCAACAATGTCCACTTTCTATAGTAACATGACACTGATACTAAAGGGTAGTAGTCTGACTACATTCCACAAGTAAAAGCTAAAAAGAAAAATTAGCACTCAAAATAAGGTACAAATCCAAACATTTTGAGTTAATCCAGTTTCACAAATTAGTTATTAATGTTTGTATAATCCAAGGCATAGTTACAGAAACCATTCGGCTCTCGCTGCCGCTACTCTCACGTCTAACTAATGGTTTTCGGCCATTTCTCTTTTACGCGCTGTTGCTTCGGCTTCAAGCTCGACAAACTGGTGATTAGTTCAAAATTATACTACGTGTATGTATTGTGTAATCGCTACCTACAAGCTATAGTGAAAAGAAAAAAATATATTTAACATCTAATTTTGAGGAGGTCATTTTGATTCCACTTACATGACTAGCTCATATCCTAATATCTCTTTTACTTTTCTTTTATTTTTACTGATGGCATACATATAATTATAACAAAAAAAAAAAAGAATTACCCAATGCAATAAGAGCATGTACTACATGTATACCGACTAGGCCTCCAATTTCACCTTTTGCAACTTTTATAAATTGTTTCTTAGTATTATAATCAAGTTGATTTTTAACTTGAAAGTTTTAAAATTTTCACAAAAAATTATATTTATCAATTCTCTTCGTTCTTTTATGGTAGTAAAGTCACATATTTTTTTTGAAAAGTATATTATACAACTCAGTCTGTCATTCATTAAATATTTCAGTGAAGTACCTTATTTATCGTTTTGTAAAATTTTACATTTGCATCGGTTTCGATCATTACATGGTCAAATTGAGGGAGAAAAATGACAAATTTTACATCGATTGAGGCCATTTCACTTGGATTTGATCTGATTCTTCTCCCCAACTATCACACTAAACCCAACGCTGCCCCCCTCCCCCAACTTTGCCGACGTCACTAATTGCAAAACCCTTGATGCGCCACCGCCACTGCCACCGCCACCGCCTCCAGCCACCACCCACACACACCACACACGCATATGCGTACACACATACACTGATTCAAAACCTCTAGCGGCAATCAGTCCAATGGCTGTCCTGCCACTGGAGGATCTCAATTGAGACCAAATTGTTTTTCCAAAAAATCGCAATCCTATGACGACTAGATTGGTGGTTGCAGTAGATAGTGGCGGGGACAGTGGTTGTGGTGGCGGAGGTGGCAATTATAATGGGTCGCAACGGCCCTAGGATATTAGTTGTTGGTGATCGAGATGATGGTGGTGGCGTATTATGTGGTGGTGGCAGGGGATGGTGATGGAGGGATGTCAAGTACAGAGACTTGGAGTGAGAATTTGAGTGGAGATTTACAGAGAGAGGAGAGTCCAATTTCTTGGCTAGAGAGAAAAGAGAGAGAAAATTGGATTCTATTCCGCAACTGAATACCCCCAGCCACCTCATGATTCTTCCTCTTATGGAGGTCTAACGGTTCTCCTACTTTTTCGGAGAGAATGAAAATACTGAAAATTGAAACAAAAATACAATCAATTGAAAATTAAATGCAACAACACTTCAGGCACAAAATCTTCTGGATTTTCCTCAACGGTCTCGGTTCCAGTTCCCCCACAGATTTGCCTTATCTTCTCTCTACTTATTTATTATTATTGCTCGCGTGCACTTCAATCGCTTTAAGAACCCGGAGTTCACGCGCCTGTTGCTACGCCATTTATTCCCGCGTGTACCACACAGTGTTTCCAAGATGCTCGCTGCTCTCAAGCTCCTTTCTGTTGCCATCACTAACAGCTGCTATTACATTTGCCATTTCTATTAGTGTCCTCTTCTTGATACGTATTTTGACAGGAATTCTTTTAGGTGAATTCCTATCATTCGCCCTCCTTCAAACGTCTCTCCTCTTCTGCAATAAAATCAGGGGATTTTTTCTTGAGGACATCCCAATCCTCCTAGGTAGTATCTCCTTCCGGGAGATTAGTCCAACCACCAAGACTTGTGGTACAAAAGTAGATCCCCTCTTAATCATCCTATGGTCAAGTATCTTTGTAGGTTCAAGAATCACCTGACCAGCATCATTGATGGGAGGTAATGTAGGAACTGCAACTACCTTATTTCCAATAGCTACCTTCAGTAATGAAACATGAAACACCAGATGAATTTGAGCTCCTGGAGGTAATTCCAGCTTGTAAGCCACACTGCCCACCTTCTCCAACACCTTGAAAGGCCTATAATACCTCAGTGAAAGTTTGAGATTTCTTCTAATGGCTACACTGCTTTGCCTATAGGGTTGTAGCTTCAAGTATAATAGGTTACCAACTTCAAAATGTCTTTCAGTTCTTTTCTTATCAGCATAGAGCTTCATGCTCTCCTGTGCTAATACCAAATTCTTCTTAAAAAGGTTCAAGACCTTGGTTCTATCTCCCAAGTAGGAATCAACTGAAATAATTTGAGTAGTCTCAATTGCTCCCAGATTAAGTGGTCTTGGGCTATACCCATAGAGGGCTTGGAATGATGTCATTTTTATGGCACTGTGATATGAGGTATTGAACCAATATTCAGCAAGTGTAAGCCACTTGCTCCATGCTTTGGGTCTGTCACCGCAAAAACACCTGTAATATGTTTTAAGACACTGGTTTAGTCTCTCAGTTGGCCATCACTTTGCGGGTGATAGGGAGTACTGTAGCTCAGCTTGGTGCCTAGCAATTGAAACAACTTCTGCCAAAATTGACTCAGAAAGATGCTTCCCCTATCAGTGACTATATTGTCCGGGGGTCCCATGTAATTTGAAAATGTAGTCAAAATAGACCTGAGAAACATCTTGAGCTGTGTGTGGATAGCTGAGAGCTATAAAATGAGCAAATTTACTTAGCCTGTCCACCACCACCCTTATCACTTCCTTTTGATCAGATCTAGGCAGGCCTTCTATAAAATCCATTGATACACTACTCCACAACTGAGTAGGGATTGGCAAAGGCTGCAAAAGACCAGGGTAGGGAACATGTTTTGCTTTTCTGGCAGGTTTCACATTGTTGCCCCCAAGTCTTAACATCATTTCTCATAGAAGGCCAATAGAATAGCACAAATATTCTCTTGAAAGTAGCTGATATCCCTGAATGTCCCCCTATGCCTGTGGAGTGCAATGTTTGGATAATTTGCTGCCTTAAGTCTCCAGTGCTACCAACACATAGCTTGCCCCTGAACCTTAGGACTCCATGTTCTATGTGGTACTCTGATATGGCATAAGGCTCTAGTGCCAATAGCTGCATTTGTTGTTGCATGTCAAGGTCCCCCTCATAACTATCTTGTGAGATATCCTGGCAGCTCCCTTCTAGTTGCTCTTCCTTTTGTAGCCTGGATAAAGCATCAGCAGCCCTATTTTCCTTTCCTGCCTTGTAATGTATTTCAAAAGTGAATCCAAGCAATTTTGAGAGGCACTTCTGTTGTTGCAAGGAGGTGGCCCTCTGTCCCAACAGGTATTTTAGATTACAGTGGTCCGTCTTAACAACAAATGGTTGACTGCTCAAATAATTATGCCAATACAATACTGCTTGGACTAATGCCATCAATTCCTTCTCATAAGTGGACATAACTAGGCTCTTGGTCCAAAAGCTTTGCTAAAAAATGCTATAGGCCTATCCTTTTGCATTAACACAGCTTTCATTCCAAGATCACTTGCATCCACCTCAACAACAAATGGAATTGAAAATTTTGGTAAGGCAAGGACTGCAGCACTAGTTATAGCCACCTTGAGTGCTTCAAAAGCCTTGATGGCCTCATCATTCCAGTGGAAGTTGTTCTTTTGCAGTAGCCTGGTCAAGGGCTTACTGATGATACCATAATTCTGGATGAACTTTCTGTAGTATCCTGTAAGACCTAGAAACCCTCTGAGTTGTTTGAGAGTTTTTGGTAGAGGCCATGTTGTCATAGCTTCAATCTTCTTAGGATCTGCTAACACCCCTGCCTTGGATATAAAGTGACCAAGATAATCCACTTCCTGTCTAGCAAAAGTACACTTGGACTCCTTGACAAACAACTTATGCTGCCTCAATGTGTGTAGTACCAAGGACAACTGCTGTAAATATTCACTGTAGGTTTTATTGTACTCTAGTATATCATCAAAAAATACTAGGACAAACCTCCTTAAATAAGGCTTAAAAACACCATTCATCATATTTCAGGAAAGTGGCTGGGGCATTAGTTAGGCCAAATGGCATAACTTTAAATTCAAAGTGCCCGAAGTGTGTAGTAAAAGTAGTTTTGTGTTCATCATCAGGGTTGACTCTTACTTGGTGATAGCCACTCCTTAAATCTAGCTTTGTAAAGAATTGAGCCCCATTTAATTCATCTAATAAGTCATCCACAATTGGAATTGAGAACTTATTCTTCACAGTTAATTTGTTCAAACCCCTGTAGTCAATGCACATCCTCTAACTCCCATCTTTTTTCTTCACTAGTAGCACTGGGGAGCTAAATGGGGAAGAACTAGGTTGTATAATTCCAGGATCTAGCATCTCATGAACTATTTTTTCAACTTCTGTCTTCTGTGCGTATGGAATTTTATAAGGTCTCAAACTGATAGAGTGAGCATTTGGGATTGAAGGTATGTTATGGTCCTGAGGCCTTTTAGGTGGTAAACCTTGGGGCTCAGCAAAAACATCTGTAAATTTATGTAGCAAAGCTATAAGTTGAGGCTCATTGTGTGTACCTGAGTCGAAAGCAGCCAGGGTATACACTTGGCCATAAAGAGATCCTGGATTGTTGGTGAGATATTTGAACATTTCTTGTGCAGATAACAGCTTTACTTCTGTCTGACCATTCCCTCTATGTAACACCATTTTCTTTCCTTCTTTTGGTGATTGCCATTGTCATCTCTTGGAAATTTTTGGTGATTGCCATTGTCATCTCTTGGAAATCAAACTGCACCTTGCCCAGACATCTACACCATCGTAGTCCAAGCACACACTCATATCCCCCTAAGGGAAGTACCATCATGTTTGAATTGAACTCGGTGTCTTGCAGTTTCCAGGTGAAATCTTGGCACATAGAATCACTGGTCAGCTTATTACCATCAGCTACCATAATGGTTATAGGGGTAACTGGAGTTAACACACACCCTAATCTTGCAGCAGTCACAGGGTCAATGAAGTTATGTGTAGACCCTATGTCTATGAGAATGGAAAAAGACTTCTTATCATGTTGCCCTCAAAGCTTAAAGGTGTTGTGGGTGGTACTGCTAGTGATTGCATTCACTGTTATTTCCATCTTTTCAGTCTCATTTGTTTGCCCAATTCCTTCCCCTTGGGTGTTTCTTCATCATACACATGTGGGATCTCTTCTTCCAATTCCTCATCAACAACCAACATGGAAACTTGCTTGTGTTTACAGTTGTAAGCAGGAGTAAAAGTCTCATCACACCAGTTATAGATGCCTTTTCTCCTTCTATCATCAAAGTACCCTCTGCTAATTCTTTGTGTAGCTGTAATATTAGGTGTTGGCAACATAGCTTTTGATTGGTTCCCAGGTATTATAGTGAGTGACTTTGGGGTTGGTGTGGACATAAGCGGTTTTGCCCTTCAATTTGGGACATTGTCTTGTTTTTTACCACTGTGTTGAGAGTTGAAAGTAAACTGGGCCTAGTAATTGCCCTGGGACTGCTCCAAGTATTAAACAAACTAGCTTCCTATTTTCTTGCAAGGTATATAGTTGTTCCTAACCTATCTTGGTCAGACCCAAGGGCCCACTAGGGGTCCCGCTTCGCACAAACACGTCGATACATTCAACGGACTTTTTTTCAATCATCAAACCAGTCAAAGTGCAAGCGCCCAAGTCACGTGCATTTTTCGCTTCGCACGCTTCGTGCGCGACTTTGGCACCAATTATTTCACGTTAACGTGACTCACAGTAGCGTGATCGTCACGCCGCGACCACCCGAACACCTTTTTCACCAAAAACATCGACTGACGGTGCAACCGGAGCGACGGGGTCAAGGTGCAAAGGCCTTGGCCAACCCCATGGGGTCGGCCTCGGCCTCCCCCAAGGCCATGGGGTTGGTGTTGGACTCCCCCCCGGTTGTTCACTTTTTGCGCAAAGTCCTTTTCGTGCTTTGTTCGCTTCGTATGTGACTTTGGCACCTTATTCGTCGGCAACACGTTCGTCATAATGCAACTTTCAAATTTGTCATTATCCATCAAAACACCTACAATCGGCGGGCCCAAAGTTCACCGAAAGGGGGAGTGGCCTTGGCCTCCCTTCATGGGAGTTGGCCATTGGCCTTAGCCACCCTCTAGGGTTGGCCTCGACCTCACCAGGGGTCGGCCTCGGCCTCACCAGGGGTCGGCCTCGGCCTCACCAGGGGTCGGCCTCGGCCTCACCAGGGGTCGGCCTCGGCCTCCCCAAGAGTGGTGGCCTTGGCCTTCCCCCCATTTTTGGCCAATGGCCTCCCCTTTGGTGCGCACTTGTTTTCTCGAGTCTTTGTACCTCCGCGATGATTACGGCCGTTCGTACATCAACCTCGCGACGTCCGTCATCCGTCACCCGCTACCGCGCACCGCTCCCGCAATGCCGTCGCCCAAAGTCGCGCCCTACCGGCGAACGACCCGTCTCCGACGACCGCCTATCATCATTCCTAACTTTGTCTTTACTAAAGATCACACTTATTATTTTGATATGACATACACACTTGGCTCACGCCCCATCTTCGAGACCCTCGATGCGTGCCCGTGCACCATCTCCACGACAGTCGTCACCTCGCCCATGCGTCACTTCCATGACATGTGCCCCCGGCATCAGGTATGGTCTCGCAATGGTCGTATCCGCGCCCATGCGCTACTTCCATGGCATGTGCCCCCTGCACCAGGTATGGTCTCGTGACGGTCATCGCCGCACCCATGCGCCACTTCCATGACATGTGCCACGACACCAGGTATGGTCTCGCGATGGTCGTCGCCGTGCCCATGCGCCACAATCAATGTCTAGTGTTGTACGCATCGCGCCCATGCACCACAATCAATGTCTCGTGCTGTAGGCACCGCGCCCATGTGCCACAATCAATGTCTCATGCCGTTGGCATCGCGCCCATGCACCACAATCATGTCTCGTGTTGTAGGCACCGCGCCCATGCGCCACAATCAATGTCTCGTGCTGTAGGCACCGTGCTCATGCGCCTCAATCAATGTCTCATGCCGTTGGCATCACGCTCATGCGCCACAATCATGTCTCATGTTGTAGGCACCGCGCCCATGCGCCACATTCAATGTCTCGTGTCGTTGGCATCGCGCCCATGCGCCACGATCATGTTACAGGCCTCCGGGCATAACACTCATTCACCACACCATGCACCCCCGCCATAGACGTGGAACATGCTTCGACCCACTCCCCAGAGTGTGCAGCATTTCGAGGGGCTCTGCTCGTAGTGCTCTGGTACGAGGACCCTTCGCAGCGGGATAGGCTCGTTACCACAAAGCTATCACCGCCTAGGGTGACTTGCATGACACTAGGCACTGAGCTGCGACCATGTCCACTCACGTTACCGGTGATCATCGACGCCCCCAAGACGATGACCCGCCGGGTCACTCCGAGATGGGAGCAGGTCTTTGGAGGGCATCGCACCTAGTTTGCCTGGCAGTTGGCTACAGGGGCAACCCTCACCGTTGTCAGGTTCTCTACGCGTCTCTTGACGTACTTGTGGGATTCAGTAAGGGCTTAGACCGGTGGCTAGGGCAACGGGCTTACTCTAATCATGCCATCTTGGTGTCTTCAGTCTTTTCAGACAGGTAGGGCGACACTGTGTGGGGCGAGGCAGTGCAAATTTTGGGAACTAGCAGTCCAACAGAGAACCGGTATTTTGGGACCCCTTAGTGACGTGTCACTCCCAGGAGAAGACATGTGGCACTTGATGACACAGGCACACTGTTTCCTATAAATAGTGGACTTTATGACTCAAAAGGGGACTTTTGCTCATTCTCTGAAATTGACTTTCTCACTCTAGAATTTAGGAGCTCTTGGATTCTAGAGAGAGAAACACAAATTGGACATCACTTCAGACCGTAACTTTGGACCGTAACATTGGACCCTGACTCGGACCTTGACTTGGACTATCAACTGCCGACCTGGTTCGTCTTAGCCTTGCCTCCGCAGCACTGCCACTCCTCATGACCTGTCTAGGAAGCCTTGCTCTCTGCCTTTACTCCGCCCTCACTGTCTCTTACTCTGCATACTTGGAAGCTGACTCGGACTGCAGCCTTTGTGGCACCTCCACATAGGTATGGACTCACTTTCCTTGGCATCAATAGCCCTTGACAAATCATACAGTTCAAATTTCTTAACTTCAAGTCTAATTTCATCCTTTAGTCCCCCCACAAAACTCTGTATATAATACCCTTCTTCAAATAAAGCACCTTCCCTAACAAGCATTGATCTCAAAGCCTCAAACTCCTTGTAATAGTTCTCAGCTGTGGTGGTTTGCCTTAGTTTGTGAAACTCTCCCACAATGCTCTCTCTAAAAAGACTAGCAAATCTGGAGTTAAGGTCTATCACCAAATCATTCCAATATACTTTTCCTTTTGCTTTACTGTAAGTCACAAACCAAAATTCTGCTTGCCCATCAAAATGTATGGAAGCAAAATTCACTTTGATTTGCTCATCTATAGGATTAAATTCAAAGAACCTTTCTGCCTTCCTAACCCACCCGTAGGAATCTTCCCCATTAAATCTAGGAAAATCCAATTTAGGAAGCTTAGACAAGGGACTACTAGTAGTGTTTTGAGTGTATTCTTTGTAGAAGTACTCAGGTCCCTCTGTTGCCTGAACTGCCTAAAAGAAGATCCCTCTCCCTCCTTCAAACTCAACAGTTGTTGCATCATACCTTGCATGTCTGCCAGAGACTACCGCATTACAGGTAACTCATCTCTCAATTGTTCAACTCAAATCTTCAGTTCTGGAATATTTGATATGGTTTTCTTCACGTTAAGTAATTGGTCATCTATGGCTCCGAAGTTATCGGCGAACTGAGCTTCCATGAGGCTCACGTGTTCGTCGGGCTGATGCTTTTCCTTGTCTTGTGTTATACCCCATTTGTTCTTCCACCACTTTTTACTGAGCTCTAGTTTGGGAATTGAAGGATCGAGCAAGCTGTAGATACCAATTTGTCAAGTAACATCTACTTAACTTGGTTCTTGAAACTTGGAGTGAGAATTTGAGTGGAGATTTACAAAGAGAGAAGAGTCCAATTTCTTAGCCAGAGAGAAACAGAGCAAGAAGAAGAAGGAAGAGAGCAAAAATTGGTTTCTATTCCGTAACTAAATACCCAGCCACCTCATGATTCTTCCTCTTATGGAGGTCTAACAGTCCTCCTACTTTTTTGGAGAGAATGAAAATACTGAAAATTGAAACAAAAATACAATCAATTGAAAATTAAATGCAACAAAACTTCAGGCACAAAATCTTCTGGATTTTCCTCAACGGTCTCAGTTCCAATTCCCCATAGATTTGCCTTATCTTCCTTATGTTTATTTATTGTTGGCGTGCACTTCAAAAACCCAGAGTTCACGCGTCTGTTGCTATGCCATTTCTTCCCGCGTGTACCACAGTGTTTCCAAGCTGCTCACTACTCTCAAGCTCCTTTCCGTTACCATCACTAACAGCTGCTATTGCATTTGCCATTTCTAATGGTGTTCACTTCTTGATACGTATTTTGACAGGAATTCTTTTAGGTGAATTCCTGACAGGTGAGATAACTTTAGGTGGTTTGGGATGGCGCCATGGTTCAATAATGAATAGTGGTGCTGGTAAGGTGGATGGATGAGGGGAAGAACAAGAATTGTGGTGATTTGTTCTGTGATTTCTAGGGCTATATATGAGTGGATTTCGAGCCTCATAAGGGAATGTTCAAACGATGTTCGTATTGTTACAGGTATATTTGAACTCGGCTCATGTTATTTACGAGCCAAATCTTGATGTTTGAACTCGACTCAAGTTCATCACCACAAAAGTCCGGCTTGACTCGGCTCGTTTATCTAACTATGCGAACCAAGTTTAAGCTTCATAACTCATTTAAGAACTTAAGAAAAAAATCATAAATTCAAAACTCGTTCAAGAACTCAGAAGAAATCACAAATTCAGACCCGAACTACCAAACTCCAACAGTCATATTAGATATGATTGATGGACTGAGACCCTACGTCAACATACTTGGTTATTCAAACGAAGTTGAAGATCGATTATGGAATCTTGACGAATACCAGATGGGCGAGGATCTGATTCGAGATTTGATGTTTGTAATGGCTCTAACGTGGGATGCCATCGTTGCCATTGCTCTGTCGTTATGAGCGCGAGTGCACACGTGTGTCCGCGTTTCTTGTGTGAAAGACAAGAGAGACAGAGAGGTGAAAAGGATGAAGGGGGTCGGTGTGAAGAAAGTGTAATTAGGGTTTTCTAAATAGGCTTGTTTGGGTTTGGAATTATGGCTTTGGCTTAGGCTCAATGTTTATAAATGGGGTTCGATTTTTGGGCTAATTAATTCTAGTGCCTCCAGAATTTAGACTCTGCTTATATGGTTTCATAAATGTTCAAATATATTATAATTATATCTAGACTTGTCGTTCATGAATACATTCGTGAACATTTTTAAATGTTCATGCTCGACTCGTTTCATAAACAAGCTCTAAAAAAATATTTATGTTCGATTCATATATCATACAAATGAATATGAACGAGTTCTTTAAGAGATGAACTATGAAAGGTTCATGAACAACTTGATTCATTTATAGCCCTAATGAGTTTTGAACACTGGGTTCTATTGAAGAGGACTTAACATGTTGACTCATGAGTGCAGTATCTAGTTGATTTTTTGATATTCAAAGATACATTTCTGACCATTTGAAGATTGATGGAAAGGGCAATAATTAGGGAAGGATAGATAAAAACTATATTAAAACGTGTAACCGATAGCGTACTGATTGCATATTATCCAAAAGGTAAAGGGTCATTTGTGTAATTTATCCAACCTGAAAAGCACAAAGCTTTTTACATGGATAAATTTCAAAAAACCCTATGAGGTTTCGCATCATTTTCTCAGTCACTAAAAACCCTGTCGTTTCGATTGGAACACATAACGACCAATCATTTTAAATCTATAGCAACTGAATAAAAAAAAATGTATGCTCGTTCCCCATGTTTCCTTCACATGATTGTTTTGGTGGGACAAATCTGTGAACACGCATGTTTTCTTGCTTACCCTTCAATACCGATCTCAATCCCAACCATTACCATAACCACCACCAACCCACCATAAGTCCACCACCACACACACCCACCCACCCACACAAGGTCACGCATTACACACACCAGAGGTATTTACCCGAGGGTGACATATTTGGGTTAGGGTGTCAATTTGGGCGAAGGAGGAGTTTTTGGTGTTGGACATATGGTTGGTTAGTCGTGGTCGTTTGAAATGTTACGGGTTAAGTTTGTGGGGAATTAGTGTTAGGGATTTGTTTAACCTAAAAAAAACCTTAAAAGAGAAGGGCTAGTGGAGGAGCATATTGGGGTGGTGGAGGTATGGTGGTGGTTGGGATGGGGGGAGGGGGGGGGGGGCAAGGAAAAAGACATGCATGTTTGCAGGTTTGCCCTACCATAACAACCAAGCGAGGCACACATGGAATGACCATCAACCTTCTTATTTTTTTTGACATAAGTGACTTTGGGTCGAATTGCAACATGTTTAAACTGGTGGTTATGGTTGGGGATGGGGTCACCATGGTACGTGCAGATGTCGTAGAGGATATGTGTGCACTGGTGGTGGTTGATGGGACGTGGTGAGGGTCAGTTATGGGGATGGGGATTGAGGGGGCAGACAATGGGTGGGTGGGTGGGTGGGTGGGTGGGTGGGGGTGTGGGGGAGGGGATGGGGTGTTGTTGCAGCGTGGGTGTGTTGGTTAATGCGGGACAAATATGTGGGGGGACCATGGTGTGCGGGTGCTTGTGTAGTGGTGGGTGACAGGTGATGGTTGACGGTTAATGGGGGTAATGGACCGTTGTGCGTGTGGTGTAGTTCGGGACTGAAGAGTGGCAGCGGAGAGAGAGGCGGGGGTGGGGGGTCATGCAGTGTATGTCTTTGCAGGGTGTAGATGGTGGGGGTGCAGCGACCGTGGTGGATTATGGGGTGTGGGTTTGTTTGTTCGTGTGTGTATCTTTTTACCTCTCTACGTGGACAGTCATTTACTTTTTTTTTAACAAAAGAGAAAAACAATTTTGAATTCAATTATAGCATATTTAAAACATTGACCGTCATGTGATATACAATTGAAATAACAATGCAGAGCTTAGAAAGTGGAGTATTTTACAATTTACCCTTTCCAGATTCAGTTTTGAAATTTGACTAGGAAAAACTTCCATTTGGGGCAGTAGTTTTCAACTAAATTTCTTATTGCTTTCTTTCTACATCAAGCAGTTCAAGAACTTTCTCTTTCTTTAAGCTGACGGGTATCAATCCGACCCACCGTCTTCCAATTTCTTTCCAGTCTGTATCCTTTAATGCCAATCTGTTGAAACCCATCTGTCTTCTAGTGGATTCATATGTATTCTCGATGGTTTTAGTGACCTTTGGCTCTGATCCAATGAGATTCATCTGGGTTCTCATTTGGGCTTGTTAAGAAGGCAATAAGGAGGTGGAATAAGTGGAGGGTTCATGAAAATTTAAGGCGGGTTTTCTTCTTGAGAGTCGTTTGATGGCAGAGGAAGAGTTAATTGATCTTAAATTCAGGCTTGCTGATGGCGCTGACATTGGACCCAGCAAGTATAGTCCCAGTACCACCGTGGGAGCTCTCAAAGAAAAGATACTTGAACAGTGGCCCAAAGGTTATAAACCCTACTTAGCTTTATGAAATCGAAACTTCTTTTTTATTTTTTATTTTGTGTTTGTTTGCTTAATTTTCTTGGAGGTTTTATTAGTAAATTTTGATTTTGAAGTCAAAATATTGTGCTCAATTTCCTTGTCTTGGCTTAATTATTAGTCTTTTATATGAGTTATATTTTGATCATTGGTTTTCCTAAATTTTCTTGAATTTTTTCATTGTATGATATACATATATGATGAGTATATCTAGTCCTAGAGATTTGCTCTTTTAGTTTCTTTCCTGTAAAATAGCTTAGAAGTTTTTCTGATTCACAGGGTTTAATCTGTTATAATTGTTACTTTTCACAGATTTTTGTTGAATCGGATTAGCTTTGAGGTTCTGCCATGTAAAATCACATAATAGGAGAACAAGTGAATGTACATTGCAAGGGTACCAGTTGCCTCTGGGGACATATTTGCTTATTTGACTTTCTTAATATAGAAAAGACTTGCCTTGGGTGCCTCCATGAACTTAATATTTATCAGTCTTGTACCATGACACCCTTTGACTGTCTTCTCAACGAATCTATTTAGAAGGGGTGGTCAGAAGAATATTGTGAAGTGCCAAACGGCCTCTATTTTAAGCACCCTCTGACTTCTGAGTTGCTGAACTGGTAACCTACTTGTATCCTTGGAGGCTTATGTCGCTTTTCTTATTTCCTCATCCTCAGTTATAACATTTGCGATTAAAAAGAATGAATTTCGCCAATAAAAGTTAACACATTTACTTATTCACATACACACTTATACTTATCTGCACATCCAACCTGCCTCTTGGGTCCATTTGTAGCAGGATATATGTAACACTATAGGAGCTAAAAGGAAACGAGTTAGAAATATTACATCAAACTGTGCCCTAAAATCACTCCGTGACTTTGCAAAGCTGCTCGATTCCGATAACAAAGCCTGAGTAGGTCAAAAGCTCTTCGAATGTTGTTTCTTTTACTTGCTTCTCTTCAGCTTTCCACTTATGCCTAATGCCAAAGTTTCACGTCTAAAGCAGTGTCAGTATTCTTTGTTTAGTATTTCTCTAGATGAAAAAGTCAAGCTACTAGCTGTTAGTTCGTAGATGATGACAATATACTACATGTCAATGGTTAGTTCCCGTTTAATTTGCAGTTGCTTGATTTATCTCATGCCAAACTCACTACTATTTGGCAGACAAAGAGAATGGACCGAAAGCTACAAATGATGTGAAGCTTATTAATGCGGGAAAGATACTGGAAGACTGTAGGACACTAGCTGAGTCCAGAGCTCCAGTTGGTGAACTCCCAGGAGGCGTCATCACTATGCATGTTGTCGTGCGCCCTCCTTTTTCAGACAAAAACAGTGGTAATTGACAGGCAGGCTTCACTTTGTGTTCACTAAGCAGACATCATTAAGCTTGCTACTCGTCTGGTCATACATCATGTTAACCATAAATCTAATAAAGTTGCTACTCCATTCATCCAGCTAAAGGAGATTATTATTTCAAAAATCTGAAACTCCATTGGAAACTTTCCAATTGCGCCCATTGACTTTTTTTTTTGGCAGTCTAAGACTTTTCATTCCTTAATGTAATTAAGGATCAACTGAAACATCATTTGTTTTTGTCGTTTATAGTTTCGTCAATATGTCTTTTTTGTAGGAACACACCAAAAAGGGCAAGGATGTCTTGGTTTTGCTCTACTGCACTAACACATTTATGTTCAATACAATTCATATGAATTATTATTTCAACTATACTTCTTTACATCTCCATTTTGTATTATTGTATTCAAGAATGCTTTTGCAGTTCTTGCTTGATTAATATTTTCTCACCCAGGAGTCTTTTTTCTTTCCCTTCTTAAAGTCTTTATCCATACACAAGTTTCGGGATTCTGTTTGGAAATGCATTGCCTCCTTTTTGCTGCACAATTTCAAGCGTTCTTGCTGCTATCTTACTATTGCACAAATCCATTACTCAAGAATGCACCAAGCCAGGAGAAATTTGTGGCATATGGTCTCTTTGATAGTACACTTTTTCTTAGCCTGACCATCTCTCTTGACCCTTTGCTAACAACCCCAATCTCCACCTAGTTATCCATGCACTATCAGTGTTATCTAATAGTAGTTCACCTTAAAATCACCTTATTTTTTTCGTTTCATTTGTAAAGCATTTCTTTTCTTAGCAAGCCTCATAGTAGACATAACCTTGGGTTGATTTGAGCTCTCATTTGGTGATGAAAATTGTTCTTTTCTCATCCTCCTCTTTTTTTTTGTGCAGTAACTTTTGCGATATACATGTGTTCTTGTCTCGCTGATTTTACAAATGAATCTTCTTTCATATACTTCTTTTGTTACTTCTGGTATTTTTCTTTTATCCCCATAAAGAGTTGTCACTTCTGTAAATTTGCATGTTCTGTTTGATATGATGGAAATTGAATGCACAGACCACTTCTACCAATAACATACCGAAATTACTGAAAGCTTAATGGAGGAGTCGTAGGTCCCAGTCAAAGAACTAACGTTCATTCCATTCTTCACAGATAATATACTGGATGATTCTCCCAAGAAGAGCAGTTGTTCGTGCACAATTATGTAACTCAAGTGACAAGGATGACAAAGCTTCTTAAGCTTAGTTTTGTCTCCCCCAAGATATTTCGGCATTTCAGCTGCCGGAATGCTTTTTATAGGAGTTCTGCTAAAAAATCCCAGGTTTCTTGGAGTCGAGTAGCTTCAAAAACAAGATGCTTAGAGTATTCTCGTTTCCTGTTCCTTTGTCATTACTGATAGGAAAAATACTTTACAGTTGCCTCAAAGTTAAAGAAAGAAGGGAGAGGATTGGTGGTTTTCTTAGCAAGAAAAAGAAAAACAAAACTGGCAAGAGGGTGAAAAGTTTTCTTTGGTATTTTGTGATTTCATTTGTAATCAATTTAATTTCCAAAGTATGATTGAATTTCTTGTAAGATCAAAGTTCGATTTCTAATAGCAATGCATGTAAGGGTTTCATGTCCATCTTATTTTTGTATTATCAACTGTACATCAAGCTCATGCTACTGATTAGATTTGTTGTAACAATGCATGGAAGTCTTGAGTAGGGTGACATTCCACAAGCTATTTTGGGGAGGAAGGAACCCAACAGTTTTCCCCCAAAATTTGCGAGTCTTTTTCATTTACAAGGAAGGAATCTGCCTCCTCTTTCATGGTTTTTTTCTTTCAGCAGTTGATAAACTCACCAACACAATGAAGGGAACTTACCACCCTTTCTTCCTTTCTCTCCTCTTCCCATGTATTCCTATGAATGAAAAAATCCCTCCACATTTCACGGTAACATCGGGTTGTAGGGGAAGGGGCGTGCACACACAGGCTAAATCAGCACCATCAACTTTCCCACACCCACTTCTGTTCGAAAGAACGAAAACAGATGTAGTGTAGGCCTAATGAATTAACGTCCTCTCCTCTTCTTCTCCTCACTCTTCTGTATCCAAATCTCGTCGCATCATAAAGTACAGAGTCATGATCATAGGGAAACTTAGATGAAAGCAGGAACGTAAATAAAGAATTTACTTTTCTATACATATGAATTACAACAATTCGTACAACATACAGAGAAAAAGACTTACAGAAAGGTCTGGATATTGCAAAGATCTAGACCTTATAATTAAGCCAGTGAAGACCTGGCAAAAACATTTATTATTTACACAAAGCAAAATGACATCTCAGCCCTTTTACCTCCCTCTGTCAAGCTTGGAATCTACATATCTGTCGTTGAATAAATTTAGCAGCCCCTTCCATGGGGTGTGATTACCAATTTACAAAGCTAAATATACGCGGGGAGGGAGTATTTGCATCCCAAGGGCTTTGGCACGTCAAGGGTGATTTAGCTAGGATTGCACGTATGAGACTTTAATGAGGGAGGGTATCCGAGGAGGAGCGACTCAGGTGGACGAGCTTCTTGGATGTTCGAACGTTCTTTAGCATCATCATGAGTTTTTGTCTCTCTCCTTCAACTTCGGCAAACTGGAGGCTTAGTTGAGAGTAACGGTCATGCATCTCTTTCAATTCGGTCTCCACAGCTCCATACCTACCCTTGAGTTCCAGCATGTCCTTGATCAGCTCATTGATATCTCTGAAGCTCTTAAATACTGCTTCCTCGTCACCATGTTGTTTAAGGAAAGAACTAAATCCAAAGAGAGGGACAGAAACATGTTAGTTGTAAGAAAGTTTCAGATCGGATTGTCTACGTGGTTTTTTCGTAAGTTGGACTGCCAATTTTCAACTCCTACAGAATCATTTGAAGATGCCAGCAATGGGAGATAGTTCAAAAGGTGCCCACTGAAGAAAAACACATCATAAGCAATAACAGATATAGAAGTCATTTCATCAAGACTCCATAACTCTACGATTTTGCATATTGCATGTAATGTCGTTACCTATTTTGTGGGCATTGCGATAAAAACTACGTAGCCTTTTTTATGTGTGCATGCGTGTGCACGCGCATGTGTGCTCGTGTCTAGGAAGGAGGTTGGGGACTTAAAATGAAGTATCAACGTGTTAGAAATAGATGCTATCTTAGTGGTTTCTTACTGACTGCAGTATCAGACGGCAAGATTTATCCAATTAGTTAATTAGGCCCGGAAATCAACCAACCATATAGAGTCTATTAAAAAATAGCTAACTCTGCAAGGAATTATCCATTACATGATTTAAATTTCACGGTAGTGAAGGTGGCATCCTCTCAGATAATAGCGACATCTTATCGAAACCTAGTTTGTTACATCTAGTACAGGTCCTCTTCAAAGTGGAATGAAGGATGACACGAGACTCGGACCCCTAAACAGAATGGAGCAATGCCTCAAGCCATAAAAGCCTCAATAATAATACTACTAAAAAGGGAAAAGAGGGAAAGCAAATAACACAAATGAGATAGGAGACGACGGGTGCAGGGGGTGGGGATGGAGAATGGACAGAAATTTGTGTGTAGCATGTTGAGTATTCAGTTGAATAATCAAGCACGCAGATTCGACCTTGGACCTCAGCTCATACATGGTTTTATCTTCTGCTTCTCTCTTCTGTTTTCAGTTTTTCTATTTCAACAATCAGAATGAGCTAGATGATGCCTTGCAACAAACTCATTGACCATAACACGTCTAGCAAGTAGACTATGATGTGACACGGCATATGCCTCACTGTGTTTTTTGCATATTCTATGTCACGTCATAGATAACACCTTGCAACAAATTCATTAAGCAGGTAGACTACACTTAATACGACACCCTCTCAAACTCCATGACAAATTTTCATGCCTAGTAGGAAGCTCAGGCCTTTATTATGTCTGTCAAACCTTAAAAGCAAGAAATATGACAGACCATCCCTGTCTAGGTATGAAAAATGAACGGGATGAGAACTGTTTGCTTTGCCAAAACCTCAAGTTTTGGCAAAGCTGCTGCAGCAGATGACCTACCTCTGGAAGTGGATGCTTGATTTCTTCTTTGCCCTCAATGATTCAGCAAGCTCCACTTCCAAAGCAAGCACCCTTTCCAATGCATTCCCACTGTCCGGAAATTCATTAAACAAAGGGAATATGCTTCCCAGCTCTTGATTTGCCTAAGTAAAAACAAAAATTTATAAGAATCGCAGAAGCTAGAATTTACCAGGAGCACCAAGACAATGCAAGCGTTGAAGAATGTGACTCAAATTACCTTTTGTAATTGCAGGAGTTCTGCCTGTAAATCTTGGAACTTTGGATCAAAGTTTATCTGTGGAAGTCTGGTGTTCTCATTTTTCATCCTTTCCAACTGCAAGCAGATGACAAGGAGATGTAACGGGTTAGGACAGTGTGACCACGAACAGAAAGTTTAAACAGTATATGACAGGATACATGATCTTCACACAACAGTCGCTTGAATAACGAATTTATGTTACAAGTCAAATACCTCTTCATGTAGGTGCTCCATGCTAGATTTCAAACTTTGAGTTCGAAAATGATTGTTAACAGCAGCTAAATGCTTTGCATTACTGGGTAGAAAGTCACCTTGATCTAAAATTGCTTGCTTGGGAATTCCCTGAAAGAGTTGCACCCATGAACTTGCTCAGAAACCATCAAGTTCTATATGCATGAGTATGAAGTGCATAAAACACTGTAGAAATGTCAGAAACAAAAATGTTCTGACAATTAAATAAATGTATGAGAAAATTTAATACATGGAACACTTCGCAGAACTAGAAATCATTTCCTTGGAACAATGCAAGATTATTGTACCAGCTTGCAATAACTAGAGCTGCCACACAGGTTCCCTAAAAAGAAGGCTACACATAGATATCACCCCAAAAAAACTCACACCAGACGTGCATTCATCCACCTACATTTACCTCCTCGCCTCCAATCACTAGGTTCAGAGAGGCTGTAAGGGTCCAGCAGAAAGAATTAACCAGGAGATACTACTCCATCCTTCTATAGCCAGACACTAAAGAATGATGATTCCGCCAGTTTTCTGTTGGTAAACAAACTCCCAAATATTGAGTTCATATTCCTATTATAGGCTCTTGATTAGAGGAACTCCAAAGCTATAAACTAAAGTATTAACATATTATGGCATCAAGACTAAAATAAATCAGCCGAAAACTTTCTCGGAAGGAGTCACTACCTGGACAGTGTGTGGATTCATGGGCACAGTTAAATTGTCACCTGCATCACTTGAACTTGCATCTTGAACTTCTTCACTGTCCCACAAACTGTTCTTGTCCAAGTTTTCAGGGACGGAGTTTTTGATTGAGAAGCTCTCGGAAAAGTCCGTAGTTTTTCTTTCAAGCTTTGAGCTACCAGCCATTGGACTCTCCTCGTGAACCTTTTCAACAAACAAGTCATCAGACATATGCCTCACCTTGTCCAATTTACCATTTTCATCACTCCGTGATTCTGGGGGAGGTGTAGAATGCTCCAACTGTTGCTTTATCAAACTAAACTCAACTGCAAGCTTTGACCTTTCCTCCTTGCATTCTTGGAGAGAGGCTTCAAGTTTTTCCTTTTCTTCCTTGCAACAGTCAAGGCTGAGTAGTGCGCATTCCAACTCAGCCATTATTCGATCATAAGCTGATGTTCTTTCACGCTTCTCAAAGAGTACTGATTGTAATTCTGCCTCCAATTCCAAAATCTTAGTTGACAACTCTTCGTTTTTCTTCAGGTTAGAAGCTTCAGATTTCTTCATTTTTTCAGTTTCATCAACCGTGTCTTGTAGTTTTAATAGCATCTCCTCTCCATGCCTTCTGGATATAGAAAGCTGTTGCCTCAATTCTTGCAGCCTGGTCTCATACTGTTCTTTGATGAAGGCAATGCGCAAAGACTCCTGCATTGCACCTGATGGTCCATCAGGTTCTTTCTTTTCACGAGACACATTGCATTCAGCATCAGCCTTGTCTTTTAGTTCCTTTAAATGGATGGATAAGTTTTTGAACTCTTCTGTCTTCAGAACCTGTTCAGAGAGCTTGCGAGTAATCTCATTACATCGGCTCCGCAGCATCATCAACTCATTATTCTGTTCTTCTAGCTGGGCCATATGAGCATTCTGTTCATCCAACTTGGCTTTGAGTAATATCACTATCATCTCCAATTCCTCCTTGGATAAAACAAGGTTACTTATCTCTTCTTCAGCATTCAACAACATGTGATTTCGCTGTTCTACCTCATAAGCATACTGATTTTTATCCTCGGATAAACTTATCTCCAAAGTCTCAAATCTCTTTTGGTATTCTTCAAGTTGAGCCATTATAACATTGTTTGAATCTGATAGGACCTCATTTTGAGCAAAAGAGGCTTTTAACTGTGATCTAAGGGATTCAAGATCTGTTAGCAATTTCGCATATTCTTCAGTGTAATGAGCTTCACTTGCAAGGCAACGGTTCAGTACTGCCTCCGCATCAAGGTGGTTCCTTTGAAGCTCTCTGTGGTGCCCATCAGAGAACTGCAGTTGCTGCACAAGCTCCTCGACACGTGTCTCATACTGAGTAATAACATAAGTCCGTCCAACATCTGCAGCTAATATGTGTTCATGCATTTCTTGCAACTGACTCATCAAATCATTAGAATAAGAAGATGCTTTGCGATGCTTTTTGAGTACCTCCTCCTGCTGAAATAAAAGATCTGTACTTCTGGATCTCTCCAATTCGAGATTTGATGCCAGTTGCCTGAAATGCACCAGCTCAGCATTCTGCCGATCAAAGTGGAGCAACTTGTCATGCTCTATTTCCAATTGGGAAGAAAGGTCTGTAATCATACCCTCTAACTTCCCTCTGAAGCCTCTCTCAACGTGCAATTCATCATGCAGGCATCTCAAGCTATCTTTCAGGCTACCAAGTTCGATTGCAAGTTTGACAGATTCTTCATTTTTGTCCTGCCAGGACACCACAAGGTCTTGTTTATCCTGTATTAGCTCACCAATGCTCATCCTACTCCTCCCAAGTTCCTCAGCAATAACGTTCAAGCCCAAGATCTCTTGGGCGAGGTCCCTGCTTTTACAAGTAAGCTTTTGCAGCTCCACTTCCAAAGGGTCGAGATAAGCTAGAAGCTCTTCATTCTGCTGTGCATGCTTATCTTCGACGGCCAAGCTAATGTGGAATTTGTTAGCAACGGAATCAAGTCCCAATTGAAGCTTTTGCACAAGGGCATTGGATATATCGAGTTTAGCAAACATATTCTGTATGTCATGCTTGAACTTCTGCTTCAATTCCAAAATTTCTAATCTGGCAGTGCTCAAGGAGACTTCAGCTGTGTCTCTTTGGTACTCTAAATCTTTATTCTCTTCCATGAGTTCAAGAATCTTTATACAGGTACGATTCTGGGTCTCTTCCAATTGCACAATCATGCCATTAATATCCTCTAAATCCATATCATTACACTGAGAATCAATCCACGGATTTAGTCCAGTGATTTGCTTGTTAGAGGACATCAGCAACCTCCCCAACTTATCTCGCATAAAATTGATGGTTTTCTGTAGGTTTTCCTCAGAAAGAGATGAGCTAGCAAGTCCAGCTTTGAGAATTTTCAGCTCTTCCTTCAAAGAGGACACGTCCTTTTGAAGGTTGCCACTTTCCAGAGTTTCCCGTGTTAATAAACTTTCCAGCTCTAATTTTTCAGCTAAACAAGCCTCATATTTACTTTCATAACCTCTGTATTTTGTGACCATTTCTTTGCATTCTGTAATACTCAGCAGGAGGAGACAATTTTCCTTGGACAAAATTTCTAACTTCGTTTCCAAATGCTGATTCTGCAGAAGCATATCACGGCACTTCGCAATGCAATTAGCATTCTGGTCATTCAGGCTGTGGACATCATCCATAGCAGCCTGCAGTTTTACCATCAAAATATCTCTGGAATTGGTTGAAAGCTCTAATTCCTGTGCAAATTCATCCATTTTCACCTCCATTTGTTTAATGTGAGAGTGCGCTTCAAGCAAAGTTTCCTGTAGAGTCTTTGAAAAAACATCCAAGTACAAGTTTGCTGAATGTGTTTCCTCGAGTTGTTCTTGAATCTTCAGGTAAAGATCTTCCTGCGAGCAGAGTGATTTTTTCAAGTCCTCTACGAGGATATCTCCAGCTGAGACTTGCTTATTTGCAACTGCATATTGGACCTGACTCTGCGTGAGTTTATTAGCATCCGATTGCTCTGCATTCTGCACTATATCTACGTATCCTTGGAAGCTTGGTTGCAAAGTTTCAGATAAGGCTTGCTTAACAAGGTTCTCATTGGTCCTATACATAGACAGAACCTGGAATGAGAGCAATTCAAGGTCCTTCTGCAATTGATTCACGGCAATCGAGTAGTTTAAGCGGGCCCTCTTCAGGGCTGCTTCTGAAGTAATGGCCCTTCTTTCAAGTTCTTGACAAACGGAATCCAGATCATGTCTCTCTGCAGCAAATCTTAGATTCTGCTCAGCCAGATTTTGGCTCAATGACTCCACTTCAGCTTTGCTGGTAGAAATTGTGTACAGGCACACAGAGTGCTCATTTCTGATCGTCTGCAGCTCTCCCAGCATGTGTTTCTGACTTTCCTCAAGCTCTTGAATGAGAGCTTCATAGTAGCACTCCATCTGGTCCATTTTTCTTGAAAGACTTTCCCTCTCAATTTTAACATCATTCAACTGCCTTAAAAGGTCAAAATTTTCTTCTTTAAGAGCATCAATAGCACCTCTTTCAGGTTCTTGAGATACTAGGTTGGGTAGACTTAAACGCTGAAGCATATCTTCTGGCTGATACAAATCCAAATCAAGCCCAGTTAGTGATGTATATTGTAGGCTGTCATGTAAGTTGGTATCTCTGCTCTCCTTGACATTCGCTCTTTCTGATGGTTTGGTATTTAGCAGCGATAGTTCTTGTCCTGTTCCTTGCTTAAGATCCTGCAGAATACCAACGAGTACCTCCAAATCTGTATGAAGGAACATGTAGTCTCTTTCATGAAAACCAAAGTATGTCTTGTTTTGGAGTTCTTTTATCCTGTCTTCGATATTTATGATCCCTTTTAGCCATCTGAGCTGTATATCTTGTACTAAGTGATTTTGCTCCGTCTGACTTGATTCCTTACTCGTAAATTGAGAACTTAATCTTATATTCTTTAGGGATTCAACATCATCTTTGAATTTTGAGCACTCAGATTTCAGCACCAAAACCTCTTTTACCAATTCTTCACCAGAAGCAATCTCAGCAGCAAGTTGGTAGGCAAACTTCTGTGTTTCAGCTCCTATTTCATCAGCATGACTTTGCAAAGAGCTTACCTCCAGCTTAAGCTCGAATATCGAAGATTCAGCCACTTCCAGGGTCGCTCTAAGCCTACTGTTCTCCTCATAAGCAATTGCCAGGTCATTATCCATAGAATAGTCAGAACTCCACCCTCTATGATCAGATGGATCTCCTTTTTCCGCCTGAGGGCTTTGACAATGAGTAAGTCCGTTTAAATCACCAGATACTGTACTCTTAAGGCTATCAATTTCATGTGTGCTGGAGGCATCGTGCTTTTCAGCATATAAACTTCCTGAGGTATTGGATGAGCCATCAAATCCAACAGCCGAGTCGGCATATTCTTCATTTAACCCCGCTTCTTCAAGTGAAGGAAGCTCTTTAGATTCTGGTCTGGATCTTGTTCTTCTATTGACCTATATCCAGAAGGAAGTAAAGATGAAAAGGCTATTAACACCGTACAACAAGATTTTGTCGGACCTTATGGGTAGAAGGGGTCTACTAGAGGACCAAAACCATAGCCAGAAATATTTATTAAAATATAATTAATACATATGGTACGCATTAATAAATGGATTCCCAAACTACAAGTGTAAACCCTTAGCACAACTTCTGCACTCTCTCTTACAAAGAACGTATGCATGTGCTATCATCAGTGAAAAGATTCAGCTTCATTTAGAATATATTGCTTTAAGCGCTTTCTTTCTGCTTTTAAAATGTCAGTGTGGTGAAGAGCTGCAGTAGCTACTAATCAACATTCTCCACCACATTCCCTTTTAAAGTTCCCATATATCACTCTCCAAATTATCTTAGACAGTAATCTACTCTATGGTACTTTGAGCCCAACACATCTCTTGTCCAACAAACTCTGATTTAAGCTCTAAAGATAGGTTAAATTTGAAGCCCACTAGAGAGATAAACTTGCAATAAAAATCATGGTTTCACAGCGTGAAATATTTCCAAATGTAAATGCACCATTAGTCTGGTCCCACGGGCACTTCGTAACTTTTTAGTGCTTAAAGTAAGCAATCACCTCTCATCCATGGAAATAATGGACGTTAACTGAACCTAGTTGTATGCTGTAGGTGCTTGTGTATGCATGTTTGTTTGCTGAATTGTTTTGATGTTGAAAGTAATAGGACACAACGTGTGCACATAGTGGTCCAGAATCTAATTATGAAAGCCGAAGCTGAGAGAATGTTGCCACGTCACCGCCTACGTGGTCATTCTCTCTTTTCGCCATGTGGATTTAATTTATTATTATATAAATTAACTTTAATTACTTTCCATTATCACTTTCTATTTTTGAATTCAGTTATCTCTCTCCAATCAGTTAAAAAAATTCTTATCAGTTTGAATTTAAATTTCAAAAGTAATTTGTAATTATTGCACCTTAATCAAGTTTCTAGAATTATTATTATCTCATTAATCTAATTAATATCTCATTCCACAATTATTCCCAAAATATTTGCCCAAAATCAAGTTCTCTCCACTTGCCACGTGTATTTGACACAAATATTCTCTTTCCTTTTCAATATACAATACTTTGTGTACGGTTAGAACTTCCAACCTAGGCCATTATTATTTACTCTCTTTTAAAATTGATTCCTATATTATTATCTCCTTAATCAGGGTAATTTCATATCCTAACTAAAAATCAAAATTCAAATCTCATGTTATCTCTCTCATCTTTGCTCCTAGAGTGGTTCTTTTGCATATGATTTTTAATTCTAATTTTCTGTGGCAATACTTAAAATTCATTTTCGTATGCAACGCACTGGTTAAAAAGATAGTATTTAAATAAAAATCCAAGAAGCATAGACAGCCATGAACTCTTTGCTTGCTGGTTGTGCAGAGAAAAAGAAATGAGAGAGAGCTCTGTTCCAAATTTGGTAAGGATCAGTATAATAGCAACACAGTTTTGCTCAACCATATTAGTCTTCTCAAGGTTGTTAATAGAAAATGTTGAAATAAGCAAGTAATCCGGACAGAGTGTGCAAACAAACTTCAATAAAAACTGAAATGAATGTGCTATAAATAACAAGCGACAATCTTTCCCAAGAAAAATTCTTAGGAGAGTAAATTTAAACAGACAAAAATCCTTATCCACCTGATCATTAACAGTCTCTTCTGAAGATGTTACTTTCATGGTACTATATGCATCATGCCTGTTTAGATCTGTGCCCATCTCCAACCCTCTCTCTCTGAGTTCCCTCTGCTGCTCAAACTCTCTGGGGAAGAAAAAACATAAAGAGACTTGACTAGAATTTCCTACAGTACCATGTATCTACGCGGTTCAAATGGAACGACAGAATACCTGAACCCAGTTTTAGAAGTTAGCAGCTGTACGGTGACCTAGGAATCAAATAGAGCAGTCAAAACATCAGTTAACATGAAGTAATTAGTTTCAAGTGGAAGTACGAAAATAAATTGTCTAGCAAGTTGGAAAAACACAAGTTCAAACAGCAAAAGTAAAAAAACAACAGAAGAAATAGTAAAAACAAGTGGAAGTAAGTAAGAAAATGCATGCAAATGCTGCAAGGTTGTGTTGGAAGTCAAACTGGGTAATTTTTTTGGAAAACTGTGGCTGGGAATTAGGGATCAATGAAGGAGACTTTTTTAGCATATGACTTGCCAATACACAAGAACTGATTAAATAAGTGGCAGCAGGCCAGACAAGGGGTTTACGCCCATATGCTAGTCCATCTAACGGGGAACCATCTACAATATGCTATAAAAAAACCAATTAAACTTCTCTCTCCCGGTGGAAGTCATGCCCATTGTCCTTGGTATCAGGCATTAGCACCCATCAGAAATTCGTACATCCTTCCATCTATTTGCTAGTAAATAAATTCTTATTGCAATATATGGGAGGTCAAGTGATATATAAATGTGCAGAGTTTAATCACTCACATGCAATATGGTTCCAGAATTACATCCCTGAAGAGACAATGCAACAGCGGAAGGCCTGGATGCATCAGCATAATCAGCAAGGTTGATGGTAGCCTCGCCAAGGACACTAGAGCGTGAAGAACCCTGAGGTCAAACATATTCACAATTAGGAAGACCTAGAAGAAAAATAAACGTTCTGATGGTGATAAAAGGTTATCAATCAGGGGGATATTTTTTTGCTTTGCTTTTTAGGTTAAATCGAAACAACGGATTGACAAAAGATACTACCATGGAGACAACAAGTTTGTAGAGCTTTTCATCATATTGTTTGCTTCTGGAGTCTTGGAGAAGCCGTGTAGTTTCATATATTGGATCTCCCCATTTGCAAGTCCCATTTCTCACATTGGCTTTGGTTGTTTTTGCTGTTGGCTTTCCAGATTCAGTAGGAATAAAAGTTATAAATAACTTCTCCCATCCAGCTTGTGGAATCTGAATCATGCGCCAAACACCCCCCAAGAGAAACAAAGTAAGAAAGGAAGAAAAATTAGTTAGTGCCCACATCACGTCGTGTGTATATTCCATTTTAATTGTGCGGTATGATAAAATTTTAAATATGTAATAAACTCAACCATGAAGTCATCAGTGATCCAAGTTCCTTGTGAATAAAATAGCTCATTATCTTTTCTTTTCTGCCATTATGTCCAATAAACAATGATTGCGCGAGGAAGTGTCATGTATCAGCAACCAAATTTATTGACAAATCCACTTTTAGTACCATATGCTATATGATGGTACCTCAAAGAACTTCTATTTAATTACTGCCCCGACATGAACAACCAGAATCATTACGATAAGAAGCCCAATGGTAAAAGAGTTATCAGAAAACAAGACTCTTATCCAACAAACCCTGACCCATTAGGCTACATGGTTGTTAAAGGTAGAACACCTAGACAACCCATTTGAACTCCAATTTAGTCAAATACCCATCTTACAATTCCTAAACTGAGAAACCAAAGAAGGTTCTCTGCTCACTAGAAGATCAGAAAAGGAAGCCTAATCAGTAAAACATGAACACTTGTATTGAATCTAACACTGTGTTCTAAATTTTTTGAATGCCTATATAGAATCTCCTCAATAAGCGAGTCAATGACAGGACATAAAAAGAAAGATGCACTTACTAAGATAAAACATTTAGAAGTAAAACATGACATGACATAAGGAATGGACATACATGAGTAGCATGAAATTGAAGTCGAAAGACCACTTTTACTTTTGCCTTCTCAGGTTTCCACTTGGTGACCCTCGACATCACTGTAGATCTAATCTACCATGGGCAGACAATCCTCAACTTCCCGCTCCCACTTGGTCAAAATTAATTCCAAACCCTACAAACATCAAAATGACGAATACTGAAATTTCACAAGTAACTATCAAAATAGTTGATCATATAAAAATTTTCTGCATGTCTGCCCCTTTAATGTTTGGAAACAAGTAAGTTTTGCCATCTCATCACAACGCAGAAATTACTTGTTAGAGTTGCTGCAACATTAACAATTCATGGCCATGGCGATTATTCGACCACAACCTGAGGAAGAATTTTCAGTTGCTTGAGAATCCTCTCAAACTTGCAATCTCAGGAGGAAATTCTTTACCTAAATATGTCATATTTACAAATTTAGAAATCCGGTAAAATAAACACAAGTTTGTCATAAGACAAGTCCATGGAGCTGACATACAAGGTACACATCCTGAGTAAAAATTCATGTGTGTCAGAATTCCACTACCACTTAAGACCCAACAGCATGACGTCAAAGGATAAGCCATAGTGTTCAAAATGAGTATTAATGGACAATGTATTTGCCTTTCATCTTTAATGACACTATATAACATCAATTGTAAGGACTGAAGAGTAACTAAAATAAGAGGAAGAAAACTAATATAAAATAAAAGTAAAGGAACCTGACTACACATTTCAATGAATACGTCAAAGTTCTGAAGAAATAGTGAATTCCAGATGCAGGCAAAGATAAATGATAGCGCAATAAGCTGATTCAGAAGTACAAGACATGATAGACCAGCATTTAGCAACAAAGATAAGTCAAGAGACCCCAAGAATCTAGTTCCAAATTACACGGATCTTTGCCCAAGTGACACTAGATTATGAAAATCTCACTCAAACCCACTAGCATTTCCTCAATATGAGCACGTATTAAGCTGAATCCAGAAATTACCTTCAAATAAACTGGTAAATTCCCAACAGAGCCACTCTGATCCAAACAGCGAACTACCAAATAGCAACTTCAAAGACTGTCAATCCACCAAGAAACCCCAGCAACTTGACCCAAAACCCGAAAAGAGAGTTCACATCAGCAAAAAAGAGTCTTTCAAAATTTGAAGACAAGAACTGAAATTGCGAATCGGATGTCTAAACTTTTTTTCCCAATTTAGCAACAAATGTACTCCCAAAAGTCCAAGAGGAAAGCTTAAAAAACAGTAAAAAGTACTGTTTTTGTTTCCACAAAACACGGAAAACGTCAAAAACAAAAACAACCCCACGAGTTATATCTTTTCATTTTTACCAAATCCCACTTCACGAACAGAAACACAATGATCAGTAAAACTTCCGTACTTCAAGATTCAGATATCGCATTGAAAACCCACAAAACAAAACATTTTTCCCTCAAAAGAAGTATACTAATATACATTAGTCTAACTAAATAAATACAACGTATATTTAACAATAAGGAGGGGTGGAGTTGTCTGTTACCTAATACTGGATCTGTGTGAGCTTAAACAGGAAGCAAGAGAGGGAATCTTTCAAATTGCACAAACGGGTTTTTAGTGATGGTGATCTGTGGCGTGAAAAAACAGCAAAATTAGGGCTTTAATTCGCCATGGGAAATGAGCTTATAGTTTCAGAATTCAGAGGTAACAAGTACAGTTTAGGTGCAAAGCTAGGGGGTTAGATGTTAAATTAAAGAAAAAGGAGACATCCCGCCAAAGCCTGTGATTGACATTAATTAATTCAGTTTATGAATTGATAGAAGGGTGTGCCCGGAGATGTCAATGGGCCGGCCCAAGCCCGGCCCAGCCCGGGCTCATCGGGCTTGCCGTGAAACTGGGTCGGGGAGGGGCTAGTAGGGCTGCAAACCGGGCCGGGCTAGATGAAGGGGAAATTTAGGCCCAGTCTAAGCCCTGACCCTAAGCCCAATATCTAAGGCTGGGCTTGAGCCGAGCCCGGGCCCTATTTTTTTTTTTTGTATTTTCTTGTTATTCAAAGTAAAGGCTTGAATTACGGTAATTTTTTTATTATTATTTAAACAAATTGTAATGTAATACTATGACAAGAATTCTTGTTATTATGTAAGCAAATTGCTCTCTATCTCTCTCATTTACATCTCTCAATTTTAAATTTCTTCTTTCATATACTCTAGGTATGTCCAATATTCACAATTTAATGAACTTAATCTTTATCCTTTTATTTTATTTTTTATTATATGTTAAAGCTTTTTATACTCTTCTTGGTGAGCTTTATTAATAAAATCTTAACACATAACAATTATTACTATTTGAAAGAGACTATTTCTACTGTTTGATATGTTACTTCTTCTTTCGTTACTGAAAGACTAACAATTATTTTTTAAAGTGATTGAAAACTCATAAAAAAGTGAAAATAATATTATTATTTTACTTTCTATATTGTTATTATTATTATTTAATAATATAAATACTAGTTTTTATATGTATTTTAACAGTTATTTTTTTACGCACGGTGCCAATACTAATTTATATGTAAGAGGGTAGAATTAGTCAGTTTGGTATTTATTGACAAATAAGTTCGGCCCATCCAAGACCGCCAAGGCCTCTTCAAGGAGGCTCATGATTTCTCACGGTTCGATAGTAATCTTTGTAATCTAATTCTTGTTTTACGTCAAATATATCTTTGATTATTGCACCAAGGAAGAACGATCATCATAATTCATGTTCAGATTCATTGCCCATTCGATCTTTGTTGGACACACACACTTATATATAATAATGTGTGTATACAATAATACTGGGCCAAAAGAGGGCCTGTGTGTAGGGCCAAAAAGGGCCAGAAATAGGGCCAACCTTAGGGCAAAAGGGGGGCCAATTTTTCGGCCAAAAGGAGGGCCGGGCCGAGCCAAACCCGGGCCATTTTAGGGCCGGCCGGGCCCAGGCATGTTTCTCAAATAATTTGGCCTGGCCCTGGCCCAAGCCCTAAGGGTTAAGGCCAGTCCGGGCCCAAAAATGGGCCGGGCCAGGCCAGCCCGGGCCAAAAATGGGCCAGGCCAGCCAGGGCCAAAAAGGGGCCTGGCCAGCCCCCTTTTGACTTCTCTAGTGTGTTGTGCTGGTGGTGTTAAATTAATTTGTGTTTGTACCTACAAGGATGCCCCTTGGTGTTGACAATTTGTGGTTAAAACAGGACTTACATTGGATTTAATTAAGGACAAATTTGGAGTATGTTCCAGATTTTGAGCAATGTTACTAATGGCAAAAAGTTAGGGTGGAGAGCGAGGAAGGATAAAAAGGCAGTTCCTCCGGCGAGGGATCGTTGGATTGAGGGAGGTTAACGCGACAGAAGCACAGACAGAGAATATGGGATTATGATTGAAATCGGTAGTCCGATTCATATGATATATCTGCATGTTTGACTTGCATTATAAAGTCATGTTTGTTTTATTTATTCATTCATTTGTTTTTTTATTGAACACAACAATGATAAGAGAACTAACAAAAATCGACTTCTCTCGTAAGAGAACCAATCAACCATGGCGATGGATGAGGAGTCCAGGTAATGCAAATATCGTAATCCCGAGCATAAGTCGAGACTATGAAAGCAACTTCGTTTTTGTGTTACGACAAAAGAGATTTTGTACTTCCGAAAAATCTTTTGCAAGGTCGTGACAATTACCAACAACACCGTCCACTTCTTCTTTTTTTTTTTTTGGTAAATGTTTTTTTGCATTAAAAGGGGCTAGATACACACAAAAATGTTCACCTCTTCTTCCAAGTTAGACAAAAGACTGGATGGAGGGGGAACAAAATTGAAGAAATTACAATAAAACGCTCTAGCAGTTAAGTTATGAACTGCCATGTTAGCCGATCTAGGGACAAAAACAGTGTCCCAGCAAAAAATTCTTGGGGCCGCTGTCTTTACTTCATAATGATTGTCTTGATCCTCCAGCTTGAATCATTATTCTGGTCCCTAGAACACTTAATGATTCCTTCGGCATCTCCTTCAACAGAGAGTAAGGGCATTCACACTTCCCATTTTTTAGTTATTATTTTTGGTATTTGTATTTTGAGTTTTTGTTCTAAAAAAAAAAAAGAAAAAATCATTTTTCTCGTTTACAGTATTTTTCAAAGGTATTTGATGTTGCTTTATTCACGTAATCTTGTTCGTTTACACTTTGCACATCCATTTTTTTACCGTAATTTTCCTAAACGTCCTTCTATCAATGTGTCAAGTTACCATAATACCCCTAAAATCTGTCAATATTTCTAATGTATGGCCTACTAATCAGCCTATTTTCATAGGCAAACCCCACTAAATTTTAATATCCTGACATAATGTCAAAGCAAATCCGAGTCTTGTTCTTCGACGATTGTCGCCCCAAAACCCTATAGCCACCATTAAAACGGCGCAGGCTAAAGCAGTAGATAGGGGTTATGGGAGTGGTGAAGGGAGCAAGATACAAATGAAGAAGTGATGACGGGATATAGTGTGTTTGGCAGTAGCGACAGTGGTGGTGCACAAGGTGGTGGCAGCAAGTGGATGGTGGTGGAAGGCATCGGATGGATGGCGTAGGGTGGTGGAAGCGATTGGATGGTGGTTGTGGTGGTGAAATTTGGTGTGTTTAGCAGTAGTGGAGATGCTGGTTCAAAGGGTAGTGGCAGGGATTAGATGGGGTGGAAGGCAACGATATGATGGCAAATAGGTGGTGACAACGATTGGATGACAGCGTTGGTCATGGGATCTAGTGTCTTTGGATGGCTAATGGATGACCAAAACTTAAACCAAGGATGGGCGTTCGATACTGATCATGGTGGCATGTTTGCAAGCTTCGGATCTTTGTGGTGGCACGATGAAGGGGCTTGATTTTTCGTGGTGGCACGGAGGTGGTCGATGATGTGGATGGTGGTTCCATAGTAGTGTCGAAGAGAGAGAGAGAGAGAGAGAGAGTGTGTGTGTATGTGTGTGTGTGTGTTAAAAGATGACAGATAAAATAATAAATAGTGTCTTCATTTTGCTTTTTTTTTAAAAAATTTCTGTTAAAAATTTCTGTTTAGGTGTTTTCATTTTTCTAAACTGTTTGGATGAAATTTATCCAAAATAAAAACAAGAAAGGAACAATGAAAAAGAGAATCTTTTTGCCATCATTACAGATATAGAAACTAAAAATTGTAAATGGAAACCGCCTTAGTATTTCTACCCTACTATAAGTCTGTTTACTACATAGTGAAGATGACCGACACGCAGCCGTGAACATGCCTTCTTCGTACGAATTATAATCCCCGTGCTACTATGACCAAATTCCCTACTCCAAGCTCCATTAATGTTGTCCACCGTTAAACCGAAAAAAGGGTGGCTTCCATTCAAACGATGGCTTAGGCGAGGAATCTCGCATCTTTTTATTATTGATTGATGTCTCACAAGTTCATAAAATGATTCAAAGAAATTTTCCCGACTTTCATGGACACCAAAACCGACGATTAAAAATCTTTTAAATCCTCCACAAGATAAAAGGAGATTTGTGAGATGGAGGTTTCACTGTCCTCAAATTGCTTGCCAAAAAGTAAAATTTGATTGCATGGCTCATTGAAGATATTGTCCAAAGAATTTCAGAGATAGAGAGAAGCAAATCGTAACACGAAAGAGCCAATCCCTTAACATATGAAGAACAATTTCCTTAGTATCTACAAGCATTAAGCATATTTCATCACCAAAGATTCGTTCATTGTTACACATATCATAGGTTGGAACAATAGTATGAGCAGTTAAGCACACTTCCATGAGAACGTCTTTTTCTTTTCTGATAGATTAATCCCTAGAAGAGATCTCCAAAATATCTTCTATCGAGTTCCTAACTCCAGTTCACAAAAAGTATTTCCTCCAGTTGCATTCATATTTATACTGAAATCTAAAAAATAAAAATTATATCATTCTCAACAAGTCATAGAATTAAATAAAATAAAAATAAAGACTCTTTCCTCCAGTTGCGGAAAATTTTACAATGTTCAATTACCAAAATACCCCCGATGAGCGACAAATTACCGAAATGCCCCCGGGGGTTCATTATCACCCTAACGCCCCAAACCAGCTTCAAAACAACCTTTCAAGTGTTTTACTTACATTTCTGGACTAAAAAGTCCTTTGAAAAACTTAACACCGTAAAATTACCAAAATACCCCTCTTGGGGTGGCAAATTACCAAAATGCCCCTAGCATCAGAACAATCTCAAAAGTGCTTTGAAATGCTATTTTAAGCTTTCCGAATTCATTCTTGATCTAAAAAGTATTCTACGGACTTTTCGCCCAAAAATCCCGAACCGGTGTCCGGATCGAGTGCTTAAAAGCCCGTTCGGCCAAAAAAATAGCTAACGACTTCGGAATGGCCCGAATTCCTGGGGGATGGAACTTCCCAACATCCTAGGGTTCTCATAAAAGTTTCGAGCAAAATCGCGCTAGCTTGATATTTTAAATTACACTGCAAAGTTACAAGATTCCCCGTATCAGTTAACCCCTTTCTAGTATTTGGAAAAAATTTGAAATTTTTCCCTGATATAGATCTTTTAAGAATAACTAGGGTCTCTTTTTCACACTTTGGAAAAATCTAGCTCTAGCTATTTTTTTATAAATTTGTGAAAAATCCTAATTTTGACGCCCTAAAAAATTGCTATTTTGGAATCTATAAATGTAATACCGCTCATCCGATCTCCGATTGATCTGATTTTTGTTTCCTTCAATTTGTATTTTCGTTATCTTCAATTTGAGTCTACAATGACTTTTTTTGAACTTTGAAATTAACATTAAATTATACGAAAATTCAAAATACTTACTTGTTTTGACTTGATATATTTAAAGAAAAATCCACCGATCTTCTAGCGTAAATTTTTTTGGTTTGTATTGTTGTGGAGACTATGTAGGTGAGATATGGAGTATGAAGACAATTGGTAAAGATGATGGAGAGTGGAAGAAAGGGTTTGGGGAGGAGGGATTATAAAGAGAAAAAAGTGAGGGAGAGAGAAGAAAGAAGACAAAAAAAAAATCCGTGAGTGAGCAGTCAAAGGCTGTGAAAGAAAAAAATGGCAGAAGACTCTGCGGCCAAGCTTTAAGCTGCCTCCGTAAAAAAAAGAGGGGGGAGGGCAGGAAAAAGGACTAGGAAAGGACACCACGTGGCATCACAGGGAGGGGGGGCCATGGGGAAGGGGGCATCACGGGGGGAGGGGGGCCATGGGGTGAGGGGGCATCACGGGGGACACCACATGGGGGGGTGGGGGGGCCATCCGGGGGTGGGTGAACCGCAACTCTTTGTTGCGGTTGGCCCATTGAAGTAATCATGCCAACCGCAACAAAGAGTTGCGGTTAGGCATGGAAATAGGGGGAGGGGGCCCATCCGGAGTGAACCGCAACACTTTGTTGCGGTTGGCTTTTGGAGAGAATACTTTACTTTTTGGAAATTATTCCAACCCCAAGAAAGTGTTGCGGTTGGGTTTTGTGAGAATTTTTGGAAATTATTCCAACTGCAACAAAGTGTTACGGTTGGGTTTTTGTGAGCCCCGTAACAATTTATTCCAACCGCAACAAAGTGTTGCGGTTGGATTTTTGTGAGGAATAGTTGCAACCGCTACAAAGAGTAGCGGTTAGGTGGAGAAATAAATATTTTCCCACCGGTAGACAAGGATCGGCTCCCTATATATATATATATATATATATATATATATATATATATATATATATATATATATATATATATATATATATATATATGGAGCTGATCCGTTGATAGCGCTAGCAAAATAGGAGATTTTGCTAGCGTGATCTGGCCGTCCATCCCCTAGCAAAATAGGAGATTTTGCTAGCGCGATCTGGATGTCCATCCCGAAGGGATGGACGGCCATATCTTTCTTTCTTCGAAAGTTGTCAGTCGTCCGCTACATAGTGTAGCGGGCGGACTTTTTTACCATATTGCCCCTCATCCTCGTCCGCTACACTATGTGGTGGACAACTTTTTGGCCTGACACCCTCAGTCAAAAAGTCGTCCGCTACACTGTGTTGCGGACGACTTTCCGACAACTTTTGACTGACACGACTGGGAGAATTCCAGACTGTCTGTACCAAAGATACGCACACGTCCGCTACACCGTATGGCAGACATTATTTTTTCTTCTCCTTCAGACTCGCTTCCATTTTCAGCTCCCTTCAAGCTTCGAGATTCCGTCGAATGTTCATTATTTTTCCGAATTTTAGGTTCTTAATTGTGTAGATTCCGTCTATGTTGAGATTGTTGATTGTTATACAGCCTTTTTTTTTATTGTTAATCGATATTGAGATTGTTGATTCCATGGCTAAAACAAGTCTTCGGTTGCCAATTTATTAAAAATAGGAGATCTTCAACACAATGTATTTGGACGTCCGCTACATTGAGTAGGAGACGGAGAAGCAGAAATAGTCAACTTCGACACTTGGAAAATTTTTCATTTGGACATCTGCTACACTGTGCAGCGGATGGAGAAGCACAAACAATCAATTCAACACTTTTGGACGTCCGCTACACTGTGCAGCGGACAAAATTTTTTCAGTTTTTGGACATCCGCTACACTGTGTAGCGGACAGAGAAGCAGAAACAACCTACTTCAACACTTAGAAAATTTTTCAGTATTTGGACGTCCGCTACACAGTGTAGCGGACGGAGAAGCAGAAACCATCAAGTTCAACACTTAGAAAATTTTTTAGTATTTGGACGTCCGCTACACAGTGTAGAGGACGGAGAATCAGAAACAACCTACTTCGACACTTAGAAAAATTTTCAGTATTTGGACGTCCGCTATACAATGTAGCGGACGGAGAAGCAGAAACAACCTACTTCAACACTTAGAAAATTTTTCAGTATTTGGACGTCCGCTACACAGTGTAGTGGACGAAGAAGCAGAAACCATCAAGTTCAACACTTAGGAAAATTTTTAGTATTTAAACGTCCGCTACACAGTGTAGCGGACGGAGAAGTAGAAACAACATACTTCAACACTTAGAAAATTTTTCAGTATTTGGACGTCCGCTACACAGTGTGGCGGACGGAGAAGCAGAAACAACCTACTTCAACACTTAAAATTTTTTTCAGTATTTGGACGTCCGCTACACAGTGTAGCGGACGGAGAAGCAGAAACAACATACTTCAACACTTAGAAAATTTTTCAGTATTTGGACGTCCGCTACACAGTGTAGCGGACGGAGAAGCAGAAACGATCAAGTTCAACACTTTGGAAAATTTTTCAATATTTGGACTACTTTCAACTAAAAAATTCTCAATGAATTTTGTTTCCCACCATTCAATCATTCTCAATGAAAGCAAAAAAACCAACTCTAATCACAAATCAAATGTCCATTGATATGGACACAAATAAATCACCAATCATTCAACACAAATCAACTGATCTCAACACAAAAAAAATCACACCAAAGACAGCTTTCTAAATAAATAATCATGATTTTATTAAATAAAATTATTGTAATGGTACAATGTCAACTAGGCGTCCTCATGTTCAGCCGGATGTTCGCCTTAGATGGATTTTCAATAAACCTAATCTCTTTAGGCCGGCCTTTCAAAATTTGCCAAGCTATCTTATATCTAAAGCGTTCTACGCATCCTAAACTCCAGGCGGCCGCCTTGAGGCTCTCAGACCGACAGATGTAATCCATGTACATGCATAGGAAGACGCCGCAGTCCGAAGTATTATGTTGCTTGGGCCTCGTCTTCTTCAATCGAAAATAGAGCTTTGGCCGCGCCGGTACAGGTACACCACGGATAGCATTGACCATGGCACAAAATATATTCTGCGAGAAACAAAAAACGGCGTAAGACACGAGTTAACATTTACAATTGGCAAGTTACAATAAGCATTAAACAATCAACTTCAAGATTACCATAGATTCCAGCTGGGCTTTATACATCCGCAGCACAGGCATGTGGGGGGTATCGTCGTGGAGACTGTCGATCACGATATGACTTTTTTCGTTGGTTCATAGCAAACCAAGTACCAGTGGCTTTCCCCTAGAAATGGGATTAGAAACACGTGGGCAACCATTGAGCTCACTGGACTATCCCTATTTAGATACGCTCGTAGGTTATTGGACGGTCTCCACTGACTCAACTTTTTCTTCCCCCTTCGTTCGACCCACTCATGCCATTCAGCCACTAGGAGGCTATGAAAAAAGGCATCCAACAAAAATACGGTCGGATACTCATTCGACCGCCCCCGGCCCCTTTCCTTCAGAATCTCCACGTAGGTAGAGATGACGCCACTGTCTAACCAACTCCCCAGAGCCAGGGAGGACATTTCTCCCCACGAGCAACAGTAATCCATCCCCTTAGGGTGATTCACACTATATAACGCTTTGTCTCGGGGGAACCAGCTAAAATATCGCTCTCTGATAATTTGGCATTTATGCGGCTTTAGGGGCTTCAGTGGATGCCCTTTGCGATACTCCCCTCGGGGGTCGACCGGGGGATATTGCATCTTTCGGAGGGGGTCGACCGAGGGATATTGCACTCATTTGCGGGGGTCAACCGGGGGATATTGCCCTCCTTTCGCAACGGATGGTCCCGCCCACGGGACAATGGGCAGTGTCTCGGACAGACTGATGTTTCCGAAACCCCAGTCCTGCGTGACTTGACTCTGAGAGAGGGGTTGGGGTTCCGAGTCCAGAAGCAAAGAGAAGGAGGGCTCACTGTACTCTTCCCACGGTGCTTGAGCCTGGCCCATGGTGCTTGGCGGTCCCCAATCACCACCCATTCCCGGTACAGAGGGACCACCGTATCCCTGGCTCACCCTCGAAGTCTGCCCGAGGGATCACCGTATCCCGAGCTCACATAAGGGGACTGCCACCCGGGTTCCCCCATTCCCGGGTTGACGCCCGAAGGCTGCCCTGATGCTTGGCTCAAAAAATGGCTGCAGCCATATGCCAACGATTCGGCCTGTTGGCGAAGCTCCTCGCCCATTGCATCCACCAGATCCTTGCGCTCGCTCAACTTCTGGAAGAAGGCGAACGAGGCATTAACCTACATCCAAAGAGATAATAAATAAGTAACTTCATACACTTAGAATCATCAAGGTCAATTAAAAGCACTGGTTGGGCAGGCATACCAGATTGTATGCCATCTGCTCATCGATCTGACCCCTAGGGTGGTACTTCTCTCCGCGTTCAAACCTTACTGGAGCTACTCTCCTCCGGGTGATGCGGTAGTACCACTCATTGTACTGTTCGATGCTGATCACGGGGTCAGGCTCCGACACAATGGCCGCCAACGTGTCCTGCCAGGAATCCCAAACCTCAAGTTTTCGTGCGCACAAGTCGTGCGCATTCGCCTTGCCAAACCGTCTGACACCCGGTGGGTTCCTGTTACCCCTCATATCCGGCGCATCGGCTGGCAACCCCTGCAGGCACTCAAAATGGCACATAGCATGATCTGGTAGCTGCCACTCTGCGACCTCGAAGTGGATCAGGGGTGTGCGTTGCAACCTGGAGAGCGTGAAGACGAACGACTCCCCCACCCGTCACGCCAAACGTTTGTACGGTGCCCATCGCATCTGGCCCAGAGATAGCGAGTCGAGCTCCCCCCGATAGTACGTAATGTTATGATGGGGATCATCTCTCCTCGGGTAGTGGCTGTCCTTTCGGCTGTACTCCCAGGCGCACAACCGAGGCCACACATTATTTGTTTCGTCCCTACGCCTGGGTGCGCCGGTAGCAAGGTGTTCATAAGACCACACCTGAGAGCAAAGACAAATTAAATAAAGTATCGTCAAAATTAAATGTCGATTCAACAAAAAAAAACAAGCACGTAATGAAGATTTGTATGATATACCTGCAATAGCGAGAGACATGCACATATAGCTTTGGAGTCGGGCCTCGTTGCCTTGTGCAATGCTCGGTACAGGTACGCAAGAGTTGCTGCACCCCAGGCATAATCCCCAACCTCCAGCAGGTTACCCAACAACGGTAAATATTTGACGCTGACCGTATTCTTCGACGTTGTTGGGAACAGAATTGCCCCCATCACCCACAAGAGGAAAGCTTGTGTGTATAGCACAAGCATCTCGTCCGTGTAGTTTTCCGGGAGAACCTTGTAGGTATCTACTAACCACTTCAACTTGATACCACCAGTGCTAAATTGATCCTGGGGTATTGAAGTAAAGAAGTCCCTAGCGGTTCTCTTATTCGTTGCTTCCGACGGAGGAGCAATTACCGGCCGTCCCGTCACCGGTAACCCTAAGATGAACCCTACATCTTCTAGGGTAATCGTCATCTCTCCGAGAGGGAAGTGAAACGTATTCGTTTCACTTCTCCACCTTTCAACAAGGGCACCTATTAAGTGCCGGTCAAGGTGTTGAAAGATTTGCCCATGCGTGAAAATCCCAAACCCAAGCCCACGCAGTAACCGTTTCTGGACTTTGTTCAACTTCCAGGCTTTGAAATTATCGGACACTTCTACTGTGTTGAGAAGTGCTCTTTCCTACGAATTAATAAATACAATTTTAACCAAAACAAATGGTACACAATGTTCGTAAGAATAGGCAAGTTGATAAAATAAGGATCTTACCCCACCATCCCATAAGAGCGTACTGACATGATTTGCTTGGTCGTATAATACGGAGGGATCTTCTGGTCCAGGGTTAAAATCCATATTTTTGCGACTGAAATTACAAAAAAAATGGCAAGGTTGGAAGCGTAAAAATTTTCAAACATACAACGCTAGCATGTGCTCACATAAGTTGACATGCTGTATATATGCAAGTGAAATCACATGAACATTTAAGCAATACACATATATTGACAAACGCTAGCACAATCCACCGCATACATATATTCAAAACCATGCATAAGCCGTAATACTCATAACAAACTCTAGATTATGAACGAATAAAGGATTAAAATGTGAACTTACGTGATTGATGAGACGATTAAAGGATTTCTTTGGAAGAAATTGCGCAGATCTACTTGCCAACGCCGCTAGAAAAATTGTGAGAAGAAAGATGAATGAGTTTCGAAAAGAGGACGAAACACAGTTTCGGTATAGTTAGAATTGTCTAGTCCGCTACACAGTATTGCGGACGATGAACTGGTGTGACAGTTGTCAGGGGCAGGGGGGTTGTGGATGACTTGACCGCTGTCAGTCAAAAAGTAGTCCGCAACACAGTGTAGCGGACGACTTGGCCAAAAAAGTCGTCCGCCACATAGTGTAGCGGACGAGGACGAGGGGCAATATGGTAAAAAAGTCTGTCTGCTACACTATGTAGCGGACGACTGACAGCTTTCGAAGAAAAAAAGATTTTCGGGATGGACGGCCAGATCGCGCTAGCAAAATCTCCTATTTTGCTAGTGCTATCAACGGATCAGCTCCCCTATATATATATATATATATATATATATATATATATGGAGCTGATCCCTTGATAGCGCTAGCAAAATGGGGTATTTGCTAGCGCGATCTGGACCGTCCATCCTAAAAGACGGACGGTCCAGATCGCGCCTTTTTAGAAAACTGTCAGCCGTCCGCGAGACAGTCTCGCGGACAGGATTTTTTACCTTTTTACCCTCCTCCGATGTCCGCGATACTGTCTCGCGGATGACATTCAGTAAAAAGGCGTGTGTCAGGAAAAGGGGCCCGCTACACAGTGTAGCGGACGACCTCTAGGCTGACACTTGTCAGGACCTGTCCCATCGGTCGCCAACTTTTGTTCATTTATGACGGCATCGCAGAAAAACTTCTTTTATGGGAGCTGTACAATGTAGCAGACGGCATCGCTTCGTCCTTTACATATAACTCTATCCTATTATAGATATTAATCAGATCGGGCAATCAGCTTTTATCAGTCCGCTATATTCTCTCTCTCTCGAACATCTAACCCAAGCCGCTAACCCCATCTACGGCGACCCACATCTCCGGCGACACCACCGTCCTCCCCTCAACGCCGACCTCGATGGCTTCTGGATCGGAGACCACCTACGATTTTATTGGCAACTTGCACCTGGCAGGCAAACACTTTTTCAAAGTCATGATGCCGGGATTTGAGAATGAACTTGTAGGCCATCCCTCTTTCTCTGTATTTTCGTGTGTTAAAAGTTTGATCTTTTGTTTTTCTTAACCAAAACTAACCTATTTTTTGTATTGTGTTTGGTAGGACATACCGGAAGCCTTTACCAATCAATTTACAACAATTCATGAGAGTGCAAGATTATATAGCCGCAAGGGGGCATGGCAGGTTGAAATCAGGCAGAAGCCCAGCCGACCCCAAACAAAGCAATTCACAGAGGGTTGGAACGTCTTCGTGCGCCAGCATGACCTCGAACTCGGGGACTTTGTAGTGTTTGAACACCTTGGGTGGTGGGATTTTCAAGTTGTAATCTTTGATCGGAGCGCTTGTGAAAAAATTTCGATGCCCAAATGTGAACCCTAATTTATTATTAATTAAAAAAATTATGTTCTTGTTCATTATGTTTCCAAATTTTTTCTCGCTTAATTGTGCCGTTTTTTTTCCCTCGATATATTGAGATCGTTGATTGTGAATCGTACATTATTTATTGTTTATCGATATTGAGATTGTTGATTCCGTCGCTAAAACAAGTCTTCGGGCGCTAATTTATTAAAACTGCATTACGCTACATTGTATAGCTCTACTATATAGCGGACACCAAAGTCTAGCTCTACAATATTGCGGACATAAGGCCTCCACTTAGGCCGGGGTTCGGGAAGGTCGGAACTAAATGTCTGGTCCGTGCCAACCATTTTCTGGTCCAACACTTAGTTTTTTTTAAAAAGGTCCTATCTATATCCGCGATACTATATAACGGACAGTCCCGCAGAAGGTAGAGAGTCTCCAACACTTAGTTACTGTATATTGATCGTCCTCTACAAGATAACCGTCATTGTCGAAAAGGAGCGACGGGACAGGACCTGACAGGTGTCAGCGTGCGCCAGTCCGCTACACAGTACATCGGCCATCTTTTTGCTGTGTCCCATCAGGACTTTAATGCTGTCCGCTACATTGTATAGCGGACAGCAAATATATATTCAAAAAAACCCTAACTTCGACACTCTTCTCCATTCTTCCTTCCTGCTCACAAATATTCTCAGCGGCGTTGGCAAGCAGATCTGCGCAATTTCTTCATAAGAGCAGCTTTAATACCCTAATAGATCACGTAAGTTCACAAAATCAATCCTTTACATGTTTGTAATCTATAGTTGTGATCAATATTGCGTTTTATACGTGGTTTTGATTATGCATTGAGCATGTGCTAGCGATGATGAGGATTTATATATGTATGTATTTGTTCATGTGCTAGCGTTTGTAAAATCCAATTCCGTATATGTCTATATATCTATTATACATATACTCATATATGTTATCATTGTATGTATTATGCATGTGCCAGCGTCGTATTTTTGCGAGCGATTATCAAAATCCAAAACGTAAAATCCAAACTAATAAGGTTTTTCCATAGTTTCAGTTGCAAAAAATGAAATTTAACCCTGGACCAGAAGATCCATCCGTGTTATACGACCAAGCCAACCATATCAGTACGCTCATATGGGATGGTGGAGTAAGATACATTATTTATCAACTTTCTTATTCTTACGAACGTTGTTTTACCGTTTGTTTTGCTTAAATTGTATTTATTAATTCGTAGGAAAGAGAACTTCTCACCACCGTAGAAGTATCTCGCGAGTTCACAAGATGGAAATTGAACAAGTCCCAGAAAAAGATACTGCGTGGAATTGGGTTTGGGATTTTCACGCATGGGCAGATCTTTCAACAGCTTGACCGGGCCTTGATAGGTGCCCTTGTTGAGAGGTGGAGAAGTGAAACGAATACGTTTCACTTCCCGCTCGGAGAGATGACAATTACCCTAGAAGATGTAGGGTTCATCTTAGGGTTGCCGGTGACGGGGCGGCCGGTAATTGCTCCTCCGTCAGACGCAACGAATAAGAGAACGGCGCGGGACTTCTTCACTTCGATACCCCAGGATCAATTTAGCACTGGTGGTATAAAGTTGAAGTGGTTGGTAGATACCTACGGGGTTTTGCCGGAAAACTATACGGGCCGTGAGCTTGTGGTGTACACAAAGGCCTTCCTCTTGTGGGTGATGGGGGCAATTTTATTCCCAACGACGTCGAAGAACACGGTCAGCGTGAAATATTTACCGTTGTTGGGTAACCTGTCGGAGGTTGGGGATTATGCCTGGGGTGCAGCGGTTCTTTCGTATCTGTACCGAGCATTGCACAAGGCAACGAGGCCCGACTCCAAAGCCATATGTGCATGTCTCTCGCTATTGCAGGTATATCATATAAATCTGTCTTCGTTATTGTGTTTTATTTTTGTTGAATCGACGATATAAATATAATTTTTTGATGTTCTCAGGTGTGGTCTTATGAACACCTTGCTCCCGGTGCACCAACGCGTAGGGATGGAACCGATAAAGTCTGGCCTCGGTTGTGTGCTTGGGAGTACAGCCGGAGGGCTAGCCACTACAAGAGGAGAGTCGATCCCCATCACAACATTACGTACTATCGAGGGGAGTTCGACCGTCTATCTCCGGGCCAAATGCGTTGGGCACCGTACATACGTTTGGCGCGACGGGTGGGAGAGTCGTTCGTCTTCACGCTCTCCGGGTTGCAGCGCAAACCCCTAAGACCGAGCAATGCGCCATTTTGAGTTGGAGCAGGGTTTGCCAGTCGATGCCCCGGATATGAGGGTTAACAGGAACCCACCGGATGTCGGAGTGTTTGGCACCGCCAATGCGTACGAATTGTGCGCGGCCGAAATAGAGCTTTGGACTTCTTGGCAGGACACACTGGCGGCCATCGTCTCGGAGCCTGACCCCGTTATCAGCATCGATCAGTACGATGAGTGGTACTACCGCATCACGCGGAGGAGAGTAGCCCCAGTAAACTTTGAACGTGGGGAGAGGTATGCGCCTAGGGGTCAGATCGATGAGCGTATGGCATACAATCTCGTAAGTTGCCCAACAAGTCTGACTTGTCTTGAATTTGATGAATATAAATGTCTGATTGAAGTTACTTATTTTTTTATCTCTTTGGATGTAGGTTAATGCCTCGCTTGCATTCTTCCAGAAGTTGAGTGAGCGGAAGGATCTGGTGAGCGCAATGGGCGAGGATCTTTGCCAACAGGCTGCGACATTGGCTTTAGGCTGCGGGAATTTTTTGCGCCAAGCATCGGGACAGTCTTCGGGAGTCAGCCCGGGAATGGGTTATACGGGCGTCAGCCAGGGATACGGTGATCCCTCCGGACAGGCTTCAGGGGTGAGTCAGGGAGTTGGTGGTCCCTCTGAAGCGGGGATGGGACAGGCTCAAGCGTCGTGGGGCGATTACAGCGGCCCCTCCTTCAATTTGTTCCCGGAACCCAACCCCTCTCTCAAGTCACGCAAGACTGGCCTTTCAGAAACTACGGTTTCTCCGAGGCACTGCCCATTGTCCCGTGGGCGGGACCAGTTGGCGCCCCCGGAGGGCAATATCAGCCGGCTAAAGAAATGGCCGGAGGGCAAGATTTGCCGGTTTGAAGGAGGGCAATATCCCCCGATCGACCCCCGAGGGCAATATCCGAAAGGGCATCCAGCCAGGCCCCTAAAGCCGCATAAATGCGAGCTAATCCGAGCCCGTTATTTTAGCGGGGCCCCCCAAGACGGAGCGTCGTATGACGTGGATCACCCGAGGGCTTGGATTACAATGCCTCGTGGACAGAGATCGCCTCGCTGGCGCCGGGAGTTTGGTTAGACAGCGGTGTCATCTCGCACTACGTGCAAATTCTGAGGCGAAGGTGTCGGGAGCATCCAAACATCGGTCCGCGCGTGTTTATCTTGGATGCTTTTTTTCATCAGCTCCTAGTACAAGAGTGGCACGACTGGGGCAATGCAAGGAAGGGGAGAGGAGAACCATGGCCCAGTGGAAACCGTCCGCTAACCTACAAGCATATCTTGCTAGGGATAGTCCAGTGAGCGCAAGTGTTGCCGACGTGTTTCTAATCCCCTTTTTAGGGAATGCCCACTGGTACTTGGTTTGCTACGAACCATTAGAGAGCACGGTATCAGTCGTCGACAGTCTCTACGATGATACCGACGTGATGCCTGTGATTGATATGTACCGAGGCATAGGCCAGTTGGATGCCATGGTAAGATCATGTTTCCTTCTTATTGTAACTTGCATATTATAAAACTGATTAATCTTATTATGTTTGCTATGTTTAATGTTTAATGCTTATTATGTTTCTCGCAGAATCTTTTTGCTGCCTTGGTCAATGGTAGGCGTCGGGAGAAGGTATCGCGCAGGCCGGACCTCATTTTCCGATTGAAGAGGAGTAGGCCCAAGCAACATAATTCCTCGGACTGCGGCGTCTTCCTCTGCATGTACATGGATTACATTTGTCGGTCTGAGAGCCTCAAGAAGACTGTCTGGAGCGAGAATGCATACAAGACTTTAGGTATAGGATTGCTTGGCAAATTATGAATGGCCGGCCTAGAGCTATTAGGTTTATTGTAAATCCGTGTAAGGAACATCATTCCCACGGGAGATGATGAGCCCCAATTGACATTGTAACATTATATTCAACACTTTTTTTAAAAACATATATTGAATGCGATTGATTTTATTGACCGATATGGTTGTGTTGAATTCAGTTGAGTTTTTTATTTGTGGTCAGAGATAGCATTTTGACTGATATGTGATTTAACGGTGGGAAACCAAGTGTTGGATATCTGTCTATCTACAGGGCCAGTGTTCAAAAAATAACCAAGTGTTCGATAATCAGTCTTTCTGCACGGCCGTCCGCTACATAGTATAGCGGACGTAGAGAAGAGAACCAAAAAGAAACTAAGTGTTGGATAATTAGGTATTCTGTGGGGCCGTTCGCTACATAGTATAGCGGACACAGAAAAGAGAACTCAAAAAAAACTAAGTGTTGGATAGTTAGGTATTCTGCGGGGCCGTCCGCTACATAGTATAGCGGACCTAGAAAAGAGAACCAAAAAACATAAAAATAAAAAAAAACTAAGTGTTGGATAGATAATTGTCTTTCTACGGGGCCACCGCTACATAGTATAGCGGACGTAGAAAAGAGAACAAAAAAAAAACTAAGTGTTGGATAGTCAGCTATTCTGCGGGGCTGTCCGCTATATAGTATAGCGGACATAGAAAAGAGAACCAAAAAACATAAAAAAAAAAAAACTAAGTGTTCGGGGCTGTCCGCTACATAGTATAGCGGACCTAAAAAAGAGAACAAAAAAACATCTACGGGGAAATTAAGTGCTGGATAGACAGTTGTCTTTCTGTGGGGCCGTCCGCTACATAGTATAGCGGACGTATAAAAGAGAACCAAAAAAAAAAACTAAGTGTTGGATAGTCAGCTATTCTGCTGGGCTGTCCGCTACATAGTATAGCGGAGATAGAAAAGAGAACCAAAAAACATAAAAAAAAAAAAAAAACTAAGTGTTGAATAGGCAGTTGTCTTTCTGCGGGGCCGTCCGCTACATAGTATAGCGGACCTAGAAAAGAGAACCAAAAAACATAAAAAAAAAAACTAAGTGTTGGATAGACAGTTATTCTGCGGGGCCGTCCGCTACATAGTACAGCGGACGTAGAAAAGAGAACAAAAAAAAAACTAAGTGTTGGATAGTTAGCTATTCTGCGGGGCTGTCCGCTATATAGTATAGCGGACATAGAAAAGAGAACCAAAAAACAAAAAAAAAAAAAAGCGTTGAATAGGCAGTTGTGTTTCTGCGGGGCTGTCCGCTACATAGTATAGCGGACCTAGAAAAGAGAACCAAAAAAAACTAAGTGTTAGATAGTTAGGTATTCTAAGTGTCGAGGTGTCAGGTTTCTGCTCTGCCGTCCACTACATAGTGTAGCGGACGGTCTAAACACAAAAAATATTCTAAGTACCTTTGGTTTCTAATGTTGTGCTGCGCAGTGTAGCGGACAGTGTAAAAAAAATGAGAGTAAAGGTTATTACAAAAAAATCATTACTAAAAAATTATTACAAAATGTCCGACAGGTTTGATGGCTCATAAAAGATTATTACAATAAATATTCAGTAGACTAAAGTTCCACTGCAGCTTGTTCGTCCTCATCTTCGGCATCATCTTCTTCCCCGTCTTGCAAAGGCACTGGACTTATCCCCAGTGCCTTGTAATGGTTCCGCTTGTCGTGGTCGGTCATTTTGTTGCACAATGCACACCTTCTCAGCTTTTTTGGTTGAGTTGCCGTTTCAATAGAGCTTTTCATCCGCGTAGATCTCTTGCGGCCTTTCGTTTGCGATATAATTGGATCCAAAGGCCGGATATCATTGTCGTCTCCCTCCCCCGGCTCGTCATCTTCTGATCCCGTCGTAGGCTCGGTGTCAACCGCATTGCTGACTGAAGCTGCTTCCAATTGGTCGACGATGGGCTCTTGCTGCTGAGCTACCTCGAGGAGATGTTTATATCCGACCATTGTAGCAGCACCCTTTACGGACAAACGGGTGAACATCGTCACCAGATGATTATACCGCAACGTCTCTGATTCTTCAAAGTCAGTATACGGGTGCTCCGGAAAGGAAATGGTACCGTGCAACCTGTTTGCACCTTTCGTCCACCGTGGCAGGACGTATTTATCGGGGATTGTCCTGATATTCTTCTGTGTGAAAAACCGCAGAATGTGTCTACACAGGATGCCATGGAACTCAAACTTCTTGCAAACACATGTCACCGAGTCCGTCAATGTGTCGTGGGTCACCGTATAAATTCTGCGCAGCTTCTCAGGGACGAGGTCATTCACGAGCGAATAAACCTTGTACTCACGCGATGACTTTTCTGCCACCTTGTTTATACTGTATCGGCCCGATTTTTGCAGCTCTACTTGGTATAGCAGGAAGATCTCCTTCGTATAGACTTTGGCACCGTTCAGCTCCAGCGGGGTCTCAAGCAACCTTCTCCTTTGCTTGTACGTGGTTGCAAAGTCTGCAGCCCTTTCTTTCACGAACAACGACGCAACCGCTTTTTGTGCGGATGTGACGAAACTCTTCAAATTGGTAGCTGTACCCACATAACTATCGAACGTGGCATTCATAGATTCACTCCTGCCCGTCGTTTTCATGCCCGCAGAAAAATGCCTCCTCGTGTAAACACCAATCCATTGCTCTTTGAGCCCGTACAAGTGCTGGAGCCACTCGTTGTCTTGCAATGAGTAATCCCGAACAAGCTTTTCCCACCTCTCCTCGAATTCCTCAATCGTTAATGACTTGAGGACGCATTTGTCAAAATCCTGTTTAAAGTCTGGATACTTTGCGTACACGTGATGCAGACGTTCTGGGTATTTGTTGCTTATGTGCCAAGTGCACAAGTTGTGTCGAGTATCTGGGAAGACGGTAGCAATAGCCTTCTTCATTGCCAAATCTTGATCGGTGATGATAACCCTGGGTGCTTTGAAGTTCATTGCTTCCAGCCACACCCTAAACAACCATTCAAAAGAACTCTCGCTCTCGTCCCTTAACAAGGCGAACCCGAACAGGATGGAGTGATAATGATGATTGACGCCCGTGAAAGGAGCGAACGGCATCGAGTACTTGTTGGTACGGTATGTGGTGTCGAAAGTCACGACATCCCCAAAATGCTTATAAGCTAGCCTCGAACGACCGTCGACCCAAAAAATTGTGCTAACTCGATGCTCGTCGTCAAGTTTATAGTCGAAGGTAAACTGCGGGTCCTCCATCTGCATCCGTTTCAATAGGCTCATTGTGGATTGAGCATCATTGAGGTCATACGCGGCTCGTCTATGGGTTCGGACCGCGTTACGAACGTCTGTCGTGTTAAAGTTTAAATTTTGAATTCCCCCAGCCTGTTCAGCAAGAACATTAATCATGTCGGTAGGTCCTAGTCGCGCATTGCTCATTGTGTGAATTAGGCTCCTCGCGACCTTACCCATCTTCTTGTGTTGATGCATCTGACTCACCTTAGAAGGGGTTACTAACGGGTGATTGTGTGCCAGTTCCAGGCTGGTAATAAGCCAATGATCTTGTTTGGCTTTATAGCTTACGAACATCTTGACCTGGCAATTCGTGCGCGCAAAGCAGTCCCGTCTTCTCCGCGCATACCCTATTTCGTCATCATCACTGTCATCGTTGCCTACGCGTGTCTCATTTTGCATTGGGTTTCTGCCCCTATGACACTCGTATAAGCGAGAGCATATCCTTTTCGATACGCTGCTTGTTCTTGTAGTTTTTATTCTAATGCCAAAACCAACCCTCAATGAATACGCTCGAAAACATTTTCCAGCTTCTTCCAATGTTTGAAAGGTTCGTCCTAGATACGGATCACTAGCATCTACGGGGGTGTTGGAGCTCGACACGAAATCAGACATTGTGAAACAAGACCTATGTAGAAATAGACTACGCTTAACAATCAAATGATATTTTTAACTGAAAATATTATCTCAAAATTATCTTGACGAATAGACCGATTTAGGATACCATATACATAATCTCAAAAGTGTCTCCCATTTTGCTAATTATATATTTATTGAACATAACAAATTAAAATTACTAAGATAAACAAACAAATTCACCATGCCAAAATACAACAAACATATCTCAAAAAATTCAAATTTAAATAGGATACATGTGTCGAAGTTAGTGAACCTAAAAAAAATCAAAATTAACTACAATGAATTAGTTTAAAGTTAACAAATTAATTTCTAGAACATCACAAGTTGATGAATAGAGTGACAAATTTCTAGAACATCACCAAAAATCTATATTTTTTTGTCGAAAAAAAAATTATACTTTTTCAGTCAATCCACCCAGAAAACTTTTGAGATCACAAACTTACCTTGCTTGAGTGAAGCTTGAACCAAATGTTATTCGAAGCTTGAAGGGAGCTGAAAATGGAAGCAAGTGAATCTGAAGGCCGCGAAAATTTTGCGAAAAGAGCTGAGAATTAGGAAACTTTTGGGTAAGAGGGCAATACTGTCCGCGACACTGTATAGCGGACATAACTCCCGACAACTCTGACACGTGTCAGAAATAAATGTTCATAAATAAATTTTGCATATAGATGTCCCGCCACATAGTATAGCGGACACTGTTGACGTCACAGATACCAAGAGAAACAATTATCGGGCTCTGACAGGAGACTTTCTTGGCGACCGACGGGACAGGTCCTGACATGTATTAGCCTAGAGGTCGTCCGCTACACTGTGTAGCGGGCGCCTTTTTCCTGACACACGCCTTTTTACTGAATGTTGTCCGCGAGACAGTATCGCGGACATGGGAGGAGGGTAAAAAGGTAAAAAATCCTGTCCGCGAGACTGTCTCGCGGACGGCTGATAGTTTTCTAAAAAGGCGCGATCTGGACCGTCCATCTTTCAGGATGGATGGTCCAGATCGCGCTAGCAAATACCCCATTTTGCTAGCGCTATCAAGGGATCAGCTCCCTATATATATATATATATATATATATATATATATATATATATATATATATATATATATATATTGGCGCAGTGATTGACCTTCGCTCCCTTATGTGGTTGTGGTACAATATTTATGAATAACTGCTTTAGAACTTAGAATGCCAGCCCAACTTTGTTTAAATTAGAAGGAACCACTGAAGAAATCTCAGTGGAGATACCAATGTATAGAGAAGCAAGGGGCAACGCCCCGCAACTCGCAATTACCAAGGCTTAAATGCTGGACCCCTGGACAGCAACATTTAGGTGGTCAGTGCACCACAGCCAAGCATCCTACCAAGCCAAGGTTGAGCAAACTACCATTCTGGATGAATGACTTGAACAGGCACGAGTCTAGTTTGCTCTATGTAAGCCTCTATATTATCGTCATCTGTGCTTAAAACAGTTTTTGGTCTGGGCTCAAAACCCTGTAGGGGCAGAAACCATCACTTTCAACAGCTGGTCATTTCTGCAATGAAAGTAATCAAGTCACTAATTAGTTCCAATGAAATAAAATCTGAATGAAATGAGTTGAGATGGGGCCTTATGGAGATGTGCAAGTCCATGGGCATACTAGATTGATGTCAAAAGGATACCAGTAGTCTCAATTCAATGAAGGGGCCGAGGGGTTTAGAAGATGCTAGTCATTAGTACCTTACAAGTAGGGGTGAGCACGGTTCGGTTGGTTCGGTTTAGAGGCTGAATACCAAACCGAACCGACCAACCTCGGTTTGAGAAAAAATAAACCGAACCGTAGTTGAACGGTTCGGTTTGAACGGATTAGATGGATCGGACGGTTTGGTTTAAACAGATCGAACGGTTTGGGCTAAACTCCATTCTAGGCCCAAAACAACTAAAAATGTGTAACAAAAACACTGAGTGAGAGAGAATCTACACAGGTAAATGGCCACAAACAACACAAATCACTGCAATTCCCACTTTCGTCTTCAGGGATTAAGCCAGTGGATTGAACTCGAACTTGGGTTTACAATCAACACAAACATGTGATAGGAAAACAAGTAGATAAAAATCCAGAACAGTCACAATCTAAACAATACCCACTACAGAAAACAACAGACCAACAATCCTCAAACCATTGAATTGTAGCAATAAAACAAAAAAAAAGGAACTCAAAGACACTCTGTACGTACTTGTGTGAGAATGACTCTGAAGGACATGGAAAGAACTCTATAAAAAGCAAGAACGAAGCTGACCCTTTCTACGCAGCGTTTCAGCATTTCAGAAGCGCAGCCGTTGGAGGTGGAGACGGCTGCTGGAGGAGACGGTTGCTGGAGGAGACGACGGGCTGAAGGAGATGCTGCCGTGGTGGAGATGCTGCCGTGGTGGAGGCGCTGCCATGGGAGGTGGAGATGACGGGATGAAGGAGATGACAGCTGAAGGAGACTGAAAGAGATGCTGCCGTCGTGGAGGTGCTGCCATGGTGGATCTTGAGACCTGAGAGTTGATGGCTGAGGCGTGGAGTGGAGGTTGTGGAGCAGATCTGGGCTGCGATTGAAGAAAATAATGGATTGGATTTAGGGTTACACATATATTTATATGAAGGGTTAAGTTTAACTACCTAAATCAGTTAAAACTAACTAGGGTCAGTTAAAACTAATTATATATTATATAGTATACGGTCGGTTCGGTTTAGATCGGTTTCAAAAAATCCAAACCGAACCGACCGAACTGAACATGCGGTTCGTGAAAAAAAAAACCAAACCAATTGTTTTTGCCATCGGTTTGGAATTAGTCGGATTGGTTGGTTCGATTTTTACGGTTAGATCGGTTTCAACGGTTTAAATGCTCACCCCTACTTACAAGAGCTCCAGTAAAGGATATTTGAGTAGCCTCTTGCACAATCGTGTCTTCAATTATGCAGTTAACCTCCATTCTGCAGTATAGCTTGTAATTTAGGAGGACCAAGATGGTTAAACAAATGAAAGAATTATTATTTCTGATAAAAGTGATGTTAGCTCCACTAGATTGCAAAGTTACAGTCAGTAATTGCTTATACTAAAAAAAGGTAGTGTAAAAAGGTTTGTCTACTATTTTCATTTTTATTTTTTTTGTATTCAGTTAAGAAATATGGTTGTAGTGCTTTTATTATTTCGGCCAACTTTTTCCTAACTGAAAAACCTAACTACTTTTTTCAATTTGTGTACTCGTACCATTTTCATTTCCATTTTATAGCTACTTTATTTGCATTTTTTTCTAAATGTCCTCATTATTGGTGTGTGTCAACCATATTACCCCTAAAATCCCTCTAATGGTTAGCTCCATGGCCCATCCTAGTTAGATGCAACCCCACCCAATTTTTTTTCGTTTTCGACGACCTTCCCACCTACCGCTGCCCCAAATCCCCAATATCCACCACCACAACCACCCTCATCAATACACAAAAATTGGTGGTTGAGTGTTGGTGTTGAGGCTGTGGTGGTCGTGGTGGAGGAGGATGGCGTTACAATGGTTCAGCTGTAATCATGGGTTGCGAATAATGGTGGAGAGAGAAAAAAGTGGAAGTGGGTGTGGGGGCTATATTGGTGGTTGAGTGTGGCATTGTAGTGGTAGGGTGGCGGTAGTGGGTCGTGCATGGTGGTGGAGAGAAGACCATGCGTACGGCTATGTGGTCATGATACGACAAGAGGAGATGAGACCTGGGTGTTTGATGGTTGAGGGTTGCGTTGCAATCATATGGTGGCAGTAATAGGATGTCAAGCATGGTGGTGGAGAGAAGACCGATTATGGTTTTGTGGTGAATTGGCGGCTATGTGGGTGCGATCGTATGGTGACGATAAGGCTGGAGGAGATGAGATTTGAGGTGTTTAGGTGTGGCTACATTTTGAAGTTAATATATTATGAATGGTCTAATTCAAAGTTCAAAACATGTTTCACTTTCTGTGCCTTAATAATGATATAGGTATATTAGATCATATTAGATTTGTATTTTAAGTCATTATCTTGCATCTTTGGAGTGATTTTCACAATGCACCTCAATGTTTTAACATTTGCACCCTACAACTCGGACTTCATAAATATGGTGTCCAACACTAATTGACGGTCAGACTGGCCGTTGACCACACATCCATTAGTTTTTTTAAGGAAAAAAATAGCGAGTTCGCTTCTTATGTCTAAAATGGCATTCACATGGTGTCAATGTGGCATCTACATGGCGTCCACGTGAAATACCCCTGATTTTAATATTCTAAAGGATTTCTTTGGTAATTTGATAAAATATTACTAATTGAAAAAAATCGTAAAATATCATTCATTGCAAATTGCTGCTAGGGCTATAAATTGTTCGGCTTTTTAAAAGCGACGGCAGTGAAGGGGTTTAATTGTTGCTAGGGCTATAAATTGTTCGATTTTCTAAAAGCTCGTTCATGTATGTTCTCATACTTAACAAACCAAACATGAACGCATTTTTAGAGCTTGTTTATTAAGGCAAGCTGAGCTTGAACGGTTGCAAATATTCATGAATATGTTCGTAAATAAGTCATATATGTGTTACATTTTATATATGTATGATGCATCCAATAAGTCCAAATTCCACGTACACCCCGAACAACCCAACAGAATTTTAGTCTGGACTACAAAATTCCCAAAATCCAAATAGCCCAAAGAGCCTAAACCTCTGTGAATTCCCAAGTCCATATTTAAGATCTTCATCAAACTAAAAGCACGAATTTTTTTTTATAGAAGTTTCATTTATGATTGAAGGTGAAAAAATAAATTTGATTGTAATCAACATAACCAATCGGCACTACACAAGGAGCCGAACATCCTCTTCTCCAGCGTCTTTCTCTCGTTGCACCTCCACCGATCAAAGACGGGGAAGATATATGGTGCGATTTTGGTAATTGTGCATCAAATTGCTTTATTAAAGGTGCAATTTTCCTGAATTGTTCAACTAATTTTATTTTGCTTTAAAAGCGTCTTTAAGGTATATCCATCTTTTGCAATTTGGTGAATTGTTTGCTTGATTGCTTGAAGGAATCAGAGATCTGAGAAATTTTAGGGATTTCATCCCAATTTATTCAAGAACACGAGTCAATCTTTGGAGCTCAAGATCAGCTCGTATAGGCAAACGAGTTGAACGAGCCGAGCCAGAGTTCAAGGACACAAACTTGAGTCAAGTTCGAATGAACCAAATCTTATATGAGCTCGAGCACACCCATATTTTGCTCAAACTAAGGGTGAACTTTAATAGAAAAAACCAACCCAAAAAGACGATATGCTTAAAAAGCCCAACGAGCTTTAACCCAAGAAAGAATGAATAAATTGGGTTGAGTTGGGTTGGGTTAGTGGGCTTTTTTGGGTTTCGATAAGTCAATCAAAATAGAATACATATGTTTTACATTTAAATAAAAAGTGCAATGGTGATGGCCGGCGATGGCGGCAGCCGCCGGCCGAGGTGGTGACTGCCAGCAGCGGCGGAATGGCAGAAGTGGTGGCCAGTGGCGGTCGGCGATGGCCAGTGGCCGCCACTGACCGGCTGCGGACCGACGAAAGTGGTGGCCAATGGCGGTCGGTGGTTGGCAGTGGTGGCCGGCGATGACAGGCGGCGGCTACAGGTGGTGCCGCCGGCGATGGTGGTTCAAAAATGGGGCTTTTTACCAAATGGGTTTTAAAAGCCCAACCCAAATAACCCATTATTATATAAGCTTAGCCCATTCTAATCCATTTTACATTTAAGTGGGTTGGGTTGGATAAAATTTTAAAATTTTTTGGGTTGGGTTGGTTAAAACCATAAAGCTCAACTCAAAGTTGCAGCCCTAGCTTGAACTTGGTTCGTATACAACCCTAACTGTGGCGGTTAGGTCATGGAGTTTGGTTGGTGGTTAACCACCGATAGTGGTGGAATAACAAATTGATAGGCTGGGATTGGAGTGGCATATCAATGCCAATTGAAAGAACCAGGGTAGGATTGGGTAGTGGAAAGCGGTAGCTGAGAGAGGTGGTGTCGTGGTAGCTGAGAGAGGTGGTAACGATGGTGGTTGGCGGAGATGGTAAAGGCTACAATGGGAAAGTTGCGGGCTTGGGTGGTGATTGTAAGTCATGGAAAGAGAAAGAGAAAATAATTGAGAATTAGAGGAAGTGGTCCATTTTTTATTCTTTCTATTAATTTACTTAAATGACCATGTTGAGTGGAGGTGATACGGATGCTATGTTGTGAACTGACCATTCTGCCGCTATATATATCTAACATACGCATGGTCAAAGACCGTCAATTGGTGTTGAACACCAAGACTTTAAAAAGTCCAAGGTGGGGGTTGCCAAGGTTTAAACATCGAGTGCAGAGTGCAAATCACCCCGAAAGATGAAGGTTATGCGTAAAATTCATCCTTATTTCTATATGTTACAGATCCATAGCCGCAAGGTCTCGCCTTACTTTTGCTTGCAAATGCCTTGAAATAAACTGTAGAAATCATCTCTCACAACCTATTGGTGTGAGTTTTCTCCAGTAGTAAATTCGTTGAAACAACTTTGTATAGATCTTCAAGGACCTCTCTCTTTCAACTAATCTTCAGCACAGCACAACCATAGCAGTAAACTCCTTGAAACAGATGGAAAATATTGAAAAGAAGACGCTCATGTTTCAAGTTGACAAAGCAAATCATGTTCGAATGCAAATAGTAATCATCCACTAAAAGCACGAAAATGAACATAATAAAGTGAAGTAACACTCGAATGCTAAAAGTAGAGCTTCTTCAACACCTTGATATTTTAAGCCCTGTCCACCCTAATTCACCTAGCAGGCTGAACTTCCTCGGTCATGATGGTAACAGCTTCCTCCTGCAACGCCAAGATTGCGAGAGAACACAGATGATTCTGCAATATCAAAGTCTTAATCTTCACCATATTTGGGACAAACCACCCAAAACTAACTACTAGTACGTTATTCCGGCTTCAATATTCCGCTGAACTCGATCATATAAGCTGAGCCAAAGGTAAATTAACCCTTACGATCTTAAGTTTGTGGCTCTTTTCCAGCAGAAGCGACGGGTGGCGTGCCAATGGAATGGATTTTCTTCTGGAAATTACGGGGCAAACACCCCCCAGGACTTTTCTCTTCATGATCACCACTGTTATTCACTTGTTTCTCATCTCGTTCTTGTTCTGCTTCATTCATCTTCTGCTTAT